>PVJO010004506.1:0-108881 GCA_004026905.1 Hystrix cristata | reverse complement strand
TTTGCTTATTTGTTAGTCGATTGGCATTTGGGTTGCTTCTACCTGATAGCTGTTGTGAATGGTATTGCTGTGAATGTTCACATACAGTTTTTGTTTGAACTCCTGTTTCCAGTGTTCTAGGGTATGTACCTAGGAGAATTGCTGGGTCATATGATAATTTTATGTTTAACTTGTTGAGAGACTACTACACTCTTTTCTATTGTAGACTTATTGTGGAATGCTTACTTTCCTTTTTAAAAAAATATATGGACATTCTCTGGATGTGATTTGGTACTTTATCATGGTTTTCGTTTGCATTTCCCTAATGGTGAATGACGCTGAACATCTTTTTATGTGGTCATTGATAGTTATGTCGATTTGAGTTAGAAGTTATTTAGATGTTGGGGATGGAGTAGGGAAATGTTGGTCAAAGGATGCGCAATTTCACTTAGACATGAGCAGTAAATTCAAGAGATACGTTGTACGACATGGGGGCTATAGTTAGAGCAGTATAGGGTAGTCTTGAAATATGCATTGAGTAGACTTTAAAATAGCAACTAGCTGGGTGATGGCATAGTCCTGTGATCCCAGCACTCTGGGAGGCTGAGGCAGGGGACTTGCAAGTTTGAGCCCAGCCGGGCAATTTAGTGACTTAGAAGACCCAGTCTCAAAATAAAAAGGGGCGGAGCATGCCTGAGGGCAAAGACCCTGTGTTCAATCCCAGTGCTAGAAAACAAAACAAAACAAAACATGAAACAAAATAAAATCCCACTGTAGCTACGTGAGCTTGATTTAGCCATTCTGCAATGTCTACATGTATCAAAACATCATGTTGTACATCAGAAATACGCAGAATTTTGTTTACCAATCTAAAGAATTAAAAAGCAACAGTAAGAATCATTCCAGCGGGTGGCTTTTTCTTAGCACCTGAACTAGCTCTGTGTGTTGCACTTGAGCCAGCGGCTGGTGGGCGCAGACAGCCGAGCTGGCTGGGCTTGTCACCAGACTCTCCTCCCTGACCACCCAGTTGCGCAGCCCCGTAGTACCAGCGTCTCCGTGGGGGACCGGGGAGACCTCAGGGGTGCTCAGCAAGGAGCGGCCTTCATTATAGATGTCACAGATAAGGAGCTCAGTGAGTGTATCCCTGTTTCATTTGGGTCTAGCAAGCTGCCCGAGCTTCCTCCTGTGGAGCAAGGACCCACGTTGATTGCCCAGATGTTCTGTGAGGCCCCAGGCAGCTGTTAACAGGGTGCTGAGGATAGCAGGTGAGTTTTCTCCCTTCCAGAACAATTTCCGACTCACCCTTGCAGACACGGTACTGAATGTTATCAGTCCAAAGCCTGGGAAAACCGGTCCCTGGAAAAATTCCTGCTCTTCTCATTTATTGCCTTGCTGGGCCTCACTTGGACCTAAGGACCCTTAACTGGTGCCAGGATTCTGCTGTGGCCGCGCCCAGATGCGGTCCTGTCCTTGCCGGGTTAGGGTTTGTCCTGTGCTGAGATGCCAGAAGTGTAGTTTTCAAACTGTGAAGCTGATTTTAATAGCTAGAATTCTTGTGTTACCTTGTAATCCTGAAAAGTTTTGTGCATGTCTGTTCAAGAATGATAATTCAGGGGCTGGGGATTTAGCTCAGTGATTAGAGTGCTTGCCTTGCAAGCACAAGGGCCTGAGTTCGATCCCCGGCACCACAAAAAAAAAAAAAAAAAAAAAAAAAAAAAAAAAAAAAAAAAAAAAGAATGATAATTCAAACTGGGTGTGGTGGTGCACACCTGTGATCCCAGCACTCAGGAGGCTGAGGCAGGAGGATCGAAGTGAGTTCGAGGCCAGCCTGGGCTACATATGGAGTTTAAGGCCAGCCTGAACTGCATAGCGAAGACCCTGTCTTAAACCCCCCACTCAAGAGAAAAGAGAATGATAATCTGGAAGTTACCCTTGAAAATGCTCAGGACCCCCCCCCCACAACATCTGGTTCCGAGTGCCCCCGGCACGGTGGGTGCGGGGCGGCGGTTCCGAGTGCCCCCGGCACGGTGGGCGTGGGGCGGCGGTTCCGTGTGCCCCTTGCACGGTGGGCGCGGGGCGGTGGTTCCGAGTGCTCCCGGCACACTGGCTTCAGAACAAGGGTTTGGCAGCAGATGGATCTGGGTTGAAGCTTGAGGCTCACTAATTGCTGTCTGTGGGACTCGAACGTGAGACTTACTCCTTTGAAGCCTCAGTTTCCCCGCCAGCCCATGAGCAGGAGAGCGGAGCCTGGTGCCCGCCGAGTGGTGCTGCCCTCTCGGGCCTGCTCGCCTCGACGTTGACCGTCACCACAGTTTTTAAAGGTGGCAAAATATACATATGTAACATAAAATTTACCGGCGAGTCATTTTTAAGCATATAAATGAGTGCATTCCTTGAGATGTTACTTTCTTACTTTTTTTAAAGTAATTGCGTATTGAGTGAGTCATTCCACCTTACGTGGACAAAGACGCCCTGGTAGCTGGTTTCTTCTTGGAGGGTCCAGGCTCCTAAGGCGGCTCTGTGAGGGGCGTCCGGTCCCAGCCCTGCTGTGTCGCCGGAAGTTCCCAAGCTGGGGGACATGTGCCTCCAGGGCTGGCTGTTCCCGGAGGCTTTCCCGGGTCGCTAAATGATTATGTGGGAGGCACTAACTAGACCCGGATCTCGAGGTGAGGCGAGTCTTCTGTTCACACAGGTGTTACACTGCTCATTAACACTTGTTTAAGTAGGAGACAGGGAAAAAAAGCACTCAGCTTCTTTTTGCCATTTTCTAGAAACTCTCATTAAGGGGTTTGGAAAAAAGGAATTTGAAACTGTTTAGCCAGAGTGTTTGAAGTTATCTTAGCACTTCTTTAATCTATCCTTTGGAAAGGGACTAAAATAAAGGTACCAGTTTGGAAATATTCTAACATTTCTACTTCCTCCCCTCTTTCTTCCAAAGTGTCATAATTTCAGAGATTTTATTTCTTCATTTGCCGTTTTTTAGGAATAGGAGAGGGGCAGAGACAGAGACAGAGAAGGAGAAAGACAGAGACAGAGAGAGAGACAGAGAAACAGAGACAGTGCGAGAGACAGCTTTAATATATTTACAGAGCCAGTGATTTATCTATAATCTTTTTTTGAAGAACACAGACATCAGCAACTTTGTATTGAATTCCTAATCAGCCAACTTAGAAAATGTTTTAAAACATATGCAAACATGTTATTCTTTCAGACACCAAATAATTATTATTCTTTCTATAATTATATCTTTGCGTGTTGGCATATCTTTAATTAACACAGACTTAGAAAACCCCAGGCTCCCGGGGAAAGGCTGGATGTCAGCAGTGATCATGGTAAGGACTGCTTCATTAGTAGGTGAAAGGTTGACAGCGGCCTTCTAAGGGACGGAGCAGCTGTCACCACCTAAATGCCTCGTCAGTTTCAGGGCCACTTAAAGTGGCAAAGCCAGAAATGGGGCACCTTCTGTGGACGCTGCATTAACAAGTTGAAGGGGCACTGAGGAAGTGTTCCTCCCAAAGCTTTGATTCTGAGTGTGGTGAAGCCTCTCTCTCTCTCTTCCTCCCTCTGTCTCGCTTTCTCCATTCTTTTTTTTTTTTTTTTTGAGACGGGGTCTCACTGTGTAGTTCAGGTTGGCCTTGACCTTACCGTGTGGCTCAGGCTGGCCTTGACCTGGCTGCGATCCTCTTGTCTCAGCCTCCCACGTGCACCACCACGCCCGGCTTGATGAAGCTTTTTGGTCTAACTACCAGTTTATAAGGAAGTTGGAGGTTAGAAGAACATGTTAAGTGACATCATGAAAATATAGCCAGCCAAATATAGAACTGTGGGCTGTCTACAGGGACAGATGACCTGTTTTCTTTAACATAGTAGGAGGTTAACAAAAAGAAGGAGAGGAAAATTCATAAAGTGTAAGAGACTTGAGCGACACATGAGCCAAAGCAGTGTGTCCCTCGTTTGGAACCTGCTTTGAAAAAAGCAGCTGTAGAAAAATATTTTGAGGCCATCAAGGAAAACTAAGGAAGAAGTGGATAATTAGATGATATTTAGGAATTATTTTTGATTTTTTTGGGTGCGGTCATTGTCTTGTGGTTAGGATCTTTTAAAGTCGTTATCAGAGATACAAAAGTATTTATTGGGTGATTAGTGATGTCTGTAATTTGCTTTACTTTTGTTTTTAAAAAGTGGATGGTGGTGAAGCTGGTTAGTGGGTTCTAGTCTTTCAGCTTTTGCATATACCTGAACATTTCATAAAAAGTTAGAAACATCAAAATTGGTTTATTGGCAACATTAAAACATCTTCCTGTGAATAGTAAAAACCCTCTACACTGGTAGGACTTGAGTTTTAGGAAACTGGCATTTGGCTCACTCACGCACTTGATGTGGTTAGTTTCCTGGCAAATTAGTATTTATGTGAAAGTCATGCTATTCCTCATTCTGGAGTCCCAGGGAGCCCTCGGATAAACCAAGAGAAGTCATAATTGTAGATGCTTAGAGAGTTAATGTTTGGATAATTGCTAATCAGACGGCTTTTCATACCAATAAGCAGGCAGAAGAGAGGGTCTAGGAAAGATTGCCAGTGAACAGAAATAAATTAAGTAAAGATGAGAATAATTTGTGTGTTCGACTGAATCGAATCATAGACGTCTATGCAAAGAGCACCTGATTCTGTATGTGCCAGAGTCTGTTTGGGCTGCTGTCAGAATACCTTTGAGTAGGTCATTTGTAGATAACGGGAACTTATTATCACTTGCCATTCTGGAGCTGAGACGTGCAGGATAGAGACCCTCTGGGGACTCATTCACCTGGCAGTGGAGTGGCCGAGCACCCTGTGGCCTCCTTTACGGGGATACGAATCCCTACAGTCTCTGCTCCTTTCTCCTCACCACCTTCCGAAGGCCCCTGCCCTTCATTCTGTCAGCGGGGTGGGGCAGGTTAGGCTTCAGCACAGGAGTTCTGGGAGGGCCACGAACACTCAGATCACAGCAGCGATTGCTGAAGGTGGCCCCTAGCCTGGCTGTGGCACAGCAGCCTCAGGAGTGTGCCACTGTGGGCTTTCCCCTCGCCTCCTTCATGCTGCCCTTTGACCTCAGTTATTACCTCTCTGCAGTGAACCACTCACCTGCATCATTGGCCCATGTTGCTCCTTGAGCTCGAGAATTGCAGAATCACATTTCTGGCCCCCCAGGCTGGCTCTCTGGCTTCTATACCAGCCCTGTCATGCCAGACTCTGCTTGCTGGCCACATGCCTGCCATACCGGCTGCTTCCACATCTGCCGAGCTCTTTCCCACACAGGCCCTTGCACACACATCCCCTCCGCCTTCCTGGCCCTCACCCTTTGCTGTGCTTCCTCATTTGTTTTCCTCCAGCGCAGTGCCTTGCTTGTCTCTGCCGAGATCTTCTCAGTCTATAATTACTACCTGTTCCCTCTTCTCCACTCGAGGTTCACAAATGGGACCTTCCCCCTTGGTTGGCCCTGCACACCCTGCTCTTGGCTTCTGTGGTCGGGACGGGAGTGTTGGACTTCGGGCTGGACGTGAGAGGCAGATTGAGGGAGGATACGGCTCTTCTTTGAGAAGCAACCAGTCTTCGAGTGGGGCAGAGGAGCAAACCCAGAATACAACTTAAATTTGACAAGAAAAGTGCTGGTCGTGGTCTGGGGAAGATGGGAGAGGGAAATTTGGGTGTGACTGGAGTTGGGGGAGAAGGAGAGTCTGGGAGAGGAAGGGCTCAGCTAAAGCAGGCAGTCGGCAGGAGTGTGGGCAGCTGTGGGGACAGGGAGAGGAGGGCCTGTCTGTCAGCTGAGGGCTTGGGACTGCTGAAGGCCATTAAGAAGCAAGGAGGGATTTAAGAATGGGAGGACTTGGTGAGGTTCCCCTTCTTCCTTTAGATGAGCCACAGACGTACAGAGATGTTAGGTACCCCCAGGTGGATGGGAGGCACAGTGGAGGGGACAGAGTGTGGAGTGGGGGGTGGATGTGGAGGGGGACACCCGCCTCCCATGAGGGCTGGGGTGTATATAGCATTCGTCAGCCCACTGTCCCTTGGCTTGCAGTTCCAGGGTCAGGGTGCATGAGAGACGCCACACAGCTCGAGTGACCCTGCACCGATGGGGACTTGCATGCTGCAGGTGTCATGGCTCTTTGCAGGTGGGATTTATGGCCCTGCCTGAGGACTGTTTGTGTGTCTTCTGGGCTCTCCTGGTTCTGAAAGATTCTCAGAGGTCTCGGACAGGAATTCACTGTGCCCGGGCCGGGAGGGTTCCAAGCAGTCCTCAGGACCCAGATGAAGCCCGGGTGGTGGGAGGCAGGGAGGGGCACAGATGGGCCTTTGGAGGAGGGTTGGGGTTTTCAGCTGCGCAGTGGAATTGTCTAGCCAGCAGCTGAAACTGTGGCTCTAAGTCACTTTGTATTTTCAGAAGTGGGGTCTCAACGATGGCCAGGCTGGTCAGGAACTCCTGGGCTCACGCAATCCACCCACTTCCACCTCCTGGGGAGCTGAGACGACAGATATGCACCGTGCTGGGCTCCCAGAAACCTTGGAGTGTTCTCTGGCCCCCATCGCCTCCTGGCTTGCTAAGGTTTATGGTGTATTTAACCTTTATGGGCCTACCTTATCCATCTCACTCCTTACCCCTGGGGCTGTGTCTGTGTTTAGGGTCGAGTTTGCTTGGCTTCTCCCCTTTCTTCCAGGCAGATTTTTCTGTAGGATAATGGTGCTAAAAAGGCTGGTTTTCTCAGAATCTCCAGTGGTTCCCCATTGTCTACGACATCCTCACACTCCTGAGATAGCTTTTCTAGCTTTTCCCCAGACTGAACGGAGCCAGTGCTGTTTGTCACGCAGATGCATCTCCCACTATCCAGGCCAGCGCCTCCAGCTGTAGGGACCCTCTCTTTTGACCCTCCTGCTCCTTTGATATTAAGGAAAAGCTTCCTGTGGAGCTGAATTAGGGAATTAGCCTGAGCTAGGCTGTTCACTGTCTCCGGGGGAGGCAGGGACACCTCCCGGTGGCTTTGCCGCAGGCCCGGGGCCCTGGGCTGCGGGTCCATGGGAAAGTGGGTCCTTGTGCTTGGTCACGGGACGTCGTGTACATCCTGCTCTGAGCGCAACCGGAGACAGAGGATTATCTCGAAGCTGATGGTGTCCTTTTCCCTGTTGTTGTGGGACTGTGTTTTGAATTAAATTATTTTAGAAACAGATGGCTGGCAGAGAACTTTTTTTTTGCCTTTGTTCTTAGTGAATTGGGTATTTAGTTTGTTTTGGTTACTTAAAGTGCTGACAGTCTTGCCTTCCAGGTTGGTAAGAGAGGATTGCATTTGTTCAGGAAACAATAAAACCAAATGGTGCAAAGCAGCAATAAATACGCGCTACCTTGAATTGAACCAACATTTTAATATTCTTATCTCCTCAAATGAGAAAAGCTTTTTGCAGAGACTCCTTGAATCCCAGCGTAAGCCTGTGTTGATGTTTTAACTGTAGCAGTGTGAATTTTTAAACAACTTTGCAGTACTATTATTTTAGAATTGTTTGGTTGCCATCATTGTTCACTGCATTACTCACGAGTTCTCTGCAGGCTTCAGTGAAGTCGCTAACTGCTGCCTGCCCGGTCTCCAGCGGGAGCTGTGACTGTGCCTGAGGGACTTCTCCAGGGCTGCTGGGCGAGTGGGGGTCGGACAGTGCCTGGTGCTGTCTTTGGAGGCCCCGTTACCGACCGCTCAGGATGGGGCCAGGTGGTGCCTGTGCCAAAGCGTGTGCTTGCTCTTAGCTGGGGTGTGCCCACCCGAACTGAAGCCTTGCTGCCTACTGATGGAGTGGCCCCCTGTCCTCCTCTTCTCTCTGAGGAATGTCATCCTGTGACATCAGAGGACCATCAAGGGTGTCCCTTGGACCACCGAGTGTCGCTGGGCTTGGCCAGCTGACAGCCCCATTCGGACCCGCGTCTGGAGGGAGCAGTGGGGTGAGGTTGGCAGCTGGCCGGGCGCGCCGGCAGGGCGATGCGGGGATCTCCCTCCCCGAGGCCCCGGCGGCTCCTCCACTGCCCCGCCCTGTTCTGCACTGAGCCGAAGCTGCGGCACAGCTGTGGACCGTCTGCTGCCCTCCTCCTCAGGCGTCCGAGTTGTTCCCTGTGCACGCCAGAGGACCCTGAGAAAACCCGATAGCACATGCAAAGGGCTATAGTTCTCTTCTACTTGGGAAGTCAAACTTGAGCATCCATTTTGCAGGCAGTAATTTTCTGGAACTCTGAATCTTGTTAGCAGACGACAGAGCTGGGGCCCGAGGCAGGGAGCAGGCAGCTCCAGGCCTGTGCTTTCCACTGTCTCTCCCTGCTCCTGCCTGACTCAGCCACAAAACAGGGCAGTCGGATGTTTTAGTGTTGTCTGAGACTTAGTAAAAGTCGAGAGACAAAGGAAGATTCCCAAAGTGTTTACATAGTTGTGAATTTAAAATGTCAGGGATGATTTTTTGGGACCTTCCATCCTAGGATACACACACCTGAATCTCCAACAATAAACAAAAAAAAAATTGATGAATTTGATGATATTGAAATTGAGACTAAAAGGTATTGATGTAGGAGGGCAAGGGGGTTTTTCCGGGTTCTTTATTTGCGCAGGCAATGAATTGCAGGAGTGAATTTTAGGGCATTAAGGAGGTTTATTTAAGTAGCAAAAGAGAGACTGGTTTTGGCAGGTGAATGAAATAACCAGCCACTGTCGCAGTTAGGGATCTGAAAAGGAGCAGGAGGCTGGGGAGCTAAAGATGGAGCACAGGTTAGGGAGCAGGGGGCAAAGGGGGGTTTAAGAGGACAAGAGGGCGAGAGGGCGAGAGAAGGCGCCATTCACGTTTATCTGGATTCTGTTCTCCGTGAGAGTTTCCTGATCCTGTGAGAAGAGGGGCGATTGGACTTTCACGCCCCAGGCTGACATTGGGTCAAGGCCACTCCCCAAGGTCATGTCCATCTTCCCAGCCAGGTCAAGCTGCGCCCTATTCTACCTCAGTATCATAAAGAGAAGCAACAAGCTATAAACCAGGAGGGGTTATAACTGACGTAGGCTATTAGGAATCAAAATACACTGAGAATCTCTTGAAAGGAAGGCAAAATGACAGACCACCCAGTAGAAGACTGGGCAGTACAATTGAAAAGGCACAAGGCAGAGATGGAAAAGGTTGCTGCCTGTTGTAACTAGGGGTGTGCGAGTTAAGACATGAGGTTTCACCAGCCGGGTTGGTGAGTGTGCAGAAATCTGGGGTTATCGGGTATTGTTGAGGATTTGCAGCAACCAAGCACTCATATATTGCTAGTAGGACTGTATATTGGTTCAAGTACTGCTAATTAAAAAATTCGTATTATTTAGTAAAATTGCAGATGAACATGTCCTCTGACCCAGCATTCCGTTCTCAGGCATACACATCTAGGTACGTGTACACACACATGTATGTAAACATATACATATGTGAATACTTTACATACACATATGTGCGCTAGAATATGAGTAAGGAAATTCATATCAGAAGTGTTTATAATAAAAATCACCAGTAGTTCAGCTGTCCATCCACAGTAGATGCATAAAGAAATTTTGGTCTGTTATGATGGAATTCATGTTAAAGTGAAAAAAGAATTATAGCTACATGCAAAAAAAAAATGCCTCTAAGAAAGAATATGGAGTGATAAAAGTAAGTTGCAACAGAATAGTGTACACTAAGAGTATAAAGAAAAGGAAGTGTATGAGAAATACAGAATTGAAAATAGCAGTTACCTCACTGGGAAGGGAAGGTGATGGGAAAAAGGTGTGGGCATCACAGGCAAGGGTGGTGCTATTGTTTCTTCAGCTGGGTGACGGTACTCAGGTTTTCTTTGTATTATCTGTATAATTGTTATGTATGTACAAGGGGTGATAGACAAATGTGTGTATTTAAATACAAAAGTATTGGAATAAGTGACACATTGCCATTAATCCCCCTCAGAGAACTCCCCCGTGCCTCAAACACACTTATCCCATTGTTCTTGCTACCTCCTGAAGCAGGTCTGGAAGTCCTCTTTTGTGAATGTCTATACGAGATGTGATAAAAAATACAGTGAATAACACTGCTGAGTGTCATCCAGTGGAAAGGTGGGCTCATAAAAACACGGTGTGTCCTTAAGCCACCTTATTCATCAGGTCTGGTACTGCGTATGTAACTTCTGGCTCTTCCTGAAAGTCAAAATGACCACGAGAGGTAAACGTCTTGAATTGGTACTGCCCGATAGTGCAGCTGAAGACTTCCAGAACTGCTTTAGAAAATGTCAAGGGTAACGGGATGAGTGTTTGAAGCAAGGTGGGATGTTTTGAGGAAGATTAATGGCAATGTTTTTATTATCATAAACTAAATCACTTTTTTGATCATCCCTCATATCTATGTCTGTGTCTAGGTACACACACGTGTACTAAGTAGTGTTTCTTATCTACTTGACATTTGACGGCACCACAGCTAGTACCGGAGAGGGCAAGCAGGTAGAAGGATGGTGGTGCACATTTGGAGTTGGAGAAAGAAAGGGCGACACCGGTTTCTAAACCAAGGAGAAAGATGAAAGGCAGGAATCAGAGAAGGGATTACTCTTAGAGAAGGAATGAGGGTAATGGCATTGAAAAATCCATCTTAAAACAGTTTGAGAACTAGAAGAAGAGCTGCTAAAGATTTGCCAAGTTGGGGAGCAGTTTAATTATCTGACTACTTTTGTTTTTAAACTCTAATAATTCTAAGGAGGGGTTCTTGTTTTGTAGCTTTAATATACACAGAGAATTGAGATGATTCATCGTGTTTTGAAAACTCCACAATTTAGCAAAGATGCAAAAATAGCGGCTCCGTTCGGATGAAAGCTCTTGGAGACCTTCGAGTCCGCTTTTTCCCAGCTCTGCAAGCTGTCTCTGGAGGACGTCCTGTTTTCGCAGCCCCTGTGCTGCAGCCCTGAGCTGTCCCCAGGTGGACGTTGGGGCCACACAGTCCAAAATGCACGTCTTGTGGATTTCTGTAACTGAATTTAACATGTACTTTCAGCTCAGTTATAATGTAACTTCATTTAGCATATTTTTGATTTACTTTCTTTGCCACCTGGTAAGTAAGATGGACTAATCTGACAAAATGTGGCATGATGTGAGGGGTGTTCAGGTGCCGAGAAGCCCGTCTGTAGGCCAGCTCCGTCCGCCTGCGCCTTCCTGAGCTAGCCGTTGTCAACACTTCAGGGTGCGTTTCCACCCCGAGGCCACCACCCGGTCTTGAAGGGGTCGCAGCTGGAAAGGTCCCTGATTGCACGACTGACCACTGTAGTCGGGGAAGCGCTCCAGATAGAGGAGGGGTGTGACTTAAAAGGATGATCTTAGTGTGTGACTGTCAGCAGACAGCCGGGTGTTTTCCTTGCTGGTTCTTGATCACTGAGCTGGCCTGGTGTGGCGCGAGGGCGTGCGGGTGGTCCGGGCTGGCACCACCTGTGCCATGTGGGCCCAGAGGGGCGCCGGAAGCTCAGGGCGTCTGCACCCTTGCCAGGTCCCTGTGTCATCTGCGGCCGCGTCGCTGTCCTCAGAGACCGAGCCCTTCATTCCTTTGTGGTCTGATGTGTAGAGCGTGGAAACTGATCCCCCGGGCTCGAGTGGAGAGTCCCTGGTGCCTTTTATGCCCGGAGAGACTCAGCCGGGCTCTACCCTTCCCGAATTAACTACAGAGACTCCCGGCTCTGCAGCTGCCGGCTGGAGCTGCTGTTTCGCCCCAGGACTCGGCGGAAAGAAAGGACAAAGCTTCCCGGTTGACACGCCTTCCCCTTCTCAATGTCTAGTTTTTGTGCCTGTGCCTTTCTCTTCAGGGGTATGTTTTTGTCCTTCTGACCACTTTGCCCGCCCTGTCGAGTGTCCTCGAAGGCAGGCTGATTCCTTTCTCTTTTGCATCAGATCCTCGGGTTCGTAAATGAGCCCCTAAGCATCGCTTTGCTTTGTTACTTTATCTTCGCAGACTTCCGGCTCACTGGCAAGTGTGTTTCTGATTGATTCTGATTGATTTTAAAAGGGACCCTTGCTCCCTGTTCAGCGCTTATATTTCAAAGCAAATTGTATCAGAATATGCAAGCAGAGTTTTAAGACATACACGTACAATGGTTTACTGTAGGAAAACCTTCCAGTTTATACGCCACGCAGTTGGGCAGAATCGGGATTTTTATCATTTCTTAGGTGTGACTTTTCAGCCTTGGTGAGGAAGGGAGCAGCCACTGCTTCACCTTGGGTTACGTCCTGTTTATCTGTTCTTGGACTCTGACACGTCCCGAGAGCCAGCTGTACGGAAGACGGCGAGTGCTTAATAATGGTGCTATGAAAAAATTTAAAATTGCTATTTACAAAGCAGTCTTCTTTTATGGTGTATTCTCTTTTTTTGTTTTTTGCTGAGGATTGAACCCAGGGCCTCCGGCATTCTAGGCTACGCCTCTGGCCTGTCTTTTAAAAAAACTGTATCATAGAGAAAGGAGTATGGCATTTTACAATAAACATTTTACAGCTGGGTGTGGTGACACGTGCCTGTAATTCCAATACTCGAGGAGGCTGAGGAAGGAGGGATGCGAGTTTGAGCCCAGTCATAATTTAGAAACTTAGCTGGATGCTGTCACAAAATTAAAGAAAGTAAAAAGGGACTGAGGACATAGCTCAGTCCTCAGTACCAAAAAACAAAACAAAAACAAAACCAGTTTATATCTGAGGTAAATTTGTGACTTTCAGTTGCTAAAGGAATCAGCTAAAAATCTGGTATCTATAGGACTAATATTTACAAATTCATTGTTTATAAATCTGTTCACAGAATTTTGTCCTAAGCATTTATTGGTTGACCGATTGTCCTCGGGTTTGAGCCTTCACACTGAGCTGCATTCTCGGCCCATTTTTTATTTTGAGACAAGATCTTGCTGTGTTGCTGGGCTAGACTCAAACCTGTGACTCTCCTGCCTCAGCCTCCTGGAGCGCTGTCTTAGCTCTAGGGAGACAGTACTTGTGCTGTTCCTCTTTCAGCTTCCATGCGGTTGTCCCTTTTAGTTTTGTCTCATGTGCCTTGTGTGAACTCACAGGGCACACTGCAGCGTTGTCACTCATCTCTTCTGTGGAGTTTGCTGAGATTGCTGCAGGTCTGTCGTTTGTTACTCTGTCCCTTCTCCCCGGATCTCGTGTCTGGGCCAGCCTCCTCTTCTGGAAGATGTCTCTGCTTAGAAACTCTTCGCCGAGAGACCGGTTGGTTGAAGCACTTTGCCTTTACCTGAAAATGTTACTGTTTTACGTGACAGTTGTTCACAGTGAGGGCGGCAGACATTTTGCCTCAGCACTTTGCTCTGCTGTCTTCTGGTTTCCGTTGTGTGACGTGGTTTCCTGCTTGTTTTTCACTGTCCCTTTTCTCTGACTGCTCTTACAGTGTCTTTGTCAGATACACTCTGGGATCATATTGTAGATGTGGTTTCAGAAAATTCACCCTGCTTGGGGTTTCTTGGTCTCCCAGAATTGAAGCATTCATGTCTCTTAATAATTTTAGAAAATGCACTGTCTCTTTGCTTTGTTTTGTTTTGAGACAGGCTGGCCTCAAACCCATAGTGATCCTCCTGCCTCAGCCTCTGAAGTGCTGGGATCACAGGTGTGCCCACCATGCCTGGCAGCACTCTCTCTCTGAATGTTTGTCTCTATTCCCTTTATTATTTTCTCCTAAAACTTTGCTCCATCGTACATTTGATTTCATGGATTGTTATGTTCACTAAGTCTCCCTCTAGCTATATCTAAATTGTTGTTTTACATGTATATTGTGCTTTAATTGTAGTATTTTTTATTTCTGAAATTTTTGTTTCTCTTTAAAATATTTCTGGCCAATTTTCATAGTTTCTGACTTATTACTAATGTTTTCAGTTCCTGATTTAATATTTTAACTAATTAAACTTTTTT
Organism: Hystrix cristata; assembly: GCA_004026905.1. Taxonomy (NCBI): domain Eukaryota; kingdom Metazoa; phylum Chordata; class Mammalia; order Rodentia; family Hystricidae; genus Hystrix; species Hystrix cristata. Next base: position 94,973 of record PVJO010004506.1, on the reverse strand, counting down.
TTTTGCAGTACTAGGAGTTGAACCCAGGGCCTTTACACTAAGCTACATTCCCAGCTGGTCCTCCCTTCCTCCCTCCCTCCCTCCTTCCCTCCTTCCCTCCCTCTCTCCCTCCCTCTCTCTTTCTCTCTTATTTCGTGACAGGATCTCACTGAGTTGCTAAATTAGCCAGGCTAGGCTCAGACTTGTGATCCTCTTGCCTCAGCCTCCACGAGTGCTGGAATTATGGGCGTGTACCACCGTGCCTAGTTGAATTAAACATATTTTTAAAATGTATCCCGTAATTCTAATATCTGAAGTCTTTATTGATGTGAGACTGCTGTGTGCGTTTCTTTTGACTTTTTTCATGGAATTTTTCTTTTTTTTTTTTCCCCGACTTTTGTTCATGGTACCTTATTTCCCTGTGTGTTTTGTAAAGTTTTAATTCTGTTGTTGTATTTGTTGAAACTCTAGCCATGGGATCTTTTTTATTTTTTATTTTTTTGAGGCAGGGTCTCACCGTGCTGTCCATGCTGGTCTTGAGCTTGCAGACTCCAGTGATCTTCCTGCCTCAGGTTTCCAAGCAGCTGGGACTATAGGCACGAGCCACCCTCCTTGGCTCGGGAACAATTTATATTACCTCCAGCAGACACTGGAGACCTGGTCTGCTTTAAATTGGGGTTCTAAGCACACACTTATCAGAATCACACAAATAGCTTCTAAATATGGGGATACTCTTTGTGTAACTGCTGCACAAAGTCAAATTTGATAGATGTCTTGTTACTTTCTCGTTGCTGAGACAGAATACCTGATACCCACAAGTTAAGGGGGGAAAGGTCCATTTAGCTCAGAGTTTGTAGAGGTTTCAGCCCATAATTGGCTGGCTCCAAGGCAGGGTGGCCTGCAGAGGGGCATCACTGCGGAGAAACAGATCATGGTGGGCAGAGGGCAGCAGAGCAAACACAGGGTCCTAGCAGCTTCTCTCTACCCTTTTATATTCCATCTTGGTTGCTGGGTAGAGCGCTACTAGACTAACCAGAGAGCTGCTTTAGTAATCACACACCCTGATCCCAGCACCACATGCTCGAGATCCAGCAACCTCTGAGAAAGCTCCAGCTGTGACTGCACGAGGCTTTGGTGGGGACATCCAGACACAAGCCGTAACAACAGACGTTTTCATTTTTTGGCTTGAGCAACAGAAGTTGTCTGCATCACGGGGCTGGAGTCTAAGGTCAGAAGCCAGTTCACCGCGAGGCCAGCGAGGAGCCTCTGCCCTGTGCCGCTGTCCCGGTTGCTGGCCGTGGCCTCGGTTGGCACACATCACCCCACCCACTGTCACCTTCCCTTGCTGCTCCCATGTGGGTGTGTCCCCCTTTCTCCTTTTTAATGATGTCAGTCATAAAATAGAGTGACTTGAAGATCGTCCCTGTGTTCTTCCTGAGTGGAAGGTGTGGCTTCAGCGGTCACTGCCATTCCTGTGGCTACAGTGGACAGGATGCAGAGTCTGGGCCTTTGGCAGGCTCCAGGCTGTCCCTGGTCCTGCTTTGCATATCTGAGTGACAAGCGGAGGTACTTGCGCTTTTCCAATGATGGCAGCGATGCCAAGGACAACAGCGAGGGAGTCTGCATGAGGGGCGGCACGGCTGTGCGCTTATTGGAGCTCGGTGCCTTGGTGCCTTAGGGTGCCTTCGTTCATTCATGGAGCAGCGTTTGGTGAGCTCCTACCGTATGCCACTCACTGTGCTGGATGCTGGGCGGACAAAAGACCGTCCTGTCCATGTAATGCTCCTGGCCCAAGGAGCAGCTGGTCACTCTCGGTGGGGCCTGGTTAGGGGCGGCAGGCACATGGTGGGGATGCTGGCCCAGCTGCAGCCTGAGAAAGGAGGCCCTGTCTACACCCCAAAGCTGTCTGGGGGCACAGCCGGGAGCCGTTGAACTTTTTTTTTTTCACTTTTTTTATTAGTACGTGCTTGTAGTACATAATGATTCCTTTCCTCTTGGAGAGTTGGCACCCGTACATGACACATCTCAGTTCTTTTCTCATTCCCTCCCCCTCCTCCTTCTCCCCTCCTTCCATCTCTTGGTCCCCTTCCCTTTTGCAAAAGATCTATCTCCCTAGTCCCTATTATCTGTCTTTTATTTTGCTCTTTATTTGTATTTTGGGATTCTCACCTAAGAGAAACCATGCAATACTTCAGCTTGTGAGTCTGATTTATTTCATGTAACATTATGGTCTCAAGGCGCACCCCTTTCCCTACAAATAACTCCAGTTTATCCTTCTTTATGGCAGAGTAGTACTCCATGGGGTGCAAATACCACGCTTTCTCAGGGTGCTGGCTTCTGCTGTGAAGAGTGCCTTTCCTGCGTATTTCTCTCAGGAGCCAGCCCTATCACGGAGGAGAACACGCAGGATTCTGGGGTCAAGGCTGTCTCGTATCCACGATCTCTCTCCCACGTGGTGACCTTGTGGTTGCTTGATGGACCTTCTCTAACCTCTCCTTCCGGGTGTGATAAGTGAGAGGGAACAGTCTAGACAGCCTCCTGTTTTCTGCCTTCTCTTGTCTTGTGGGTCTGAATGTACATCATCAGAAAGTGAGAGATCAAAGTATGCAAATGTGTACATAAACATACACGCGTGAGCGAGCACAGTGCTCAGTTTTAGATGTTTGCAGAGATAGTCCTCTGGGTCACTCTGGTGGTGCCTGGCTCCCGACTAGCTTTCCAACTTCTAACTGTGAGTTATGGGTATTTACAGTGAATGGATGTTTGCTGAATGAAGGTATTTGTATCCCTGCAGCCCGATGTTAGCTGTGTGATTTGCATTGCCCCGCAGCTGACCAGCTTTGCTTCTCTTGCTAGACGAGCTCTCCGTGGAGCAGCACAGCCTCTCTCTGTCCTCCGTGGGGATCCTGCCGGAGATGAGCACCACGCTCGGCGCTGCACACGTGGCCTTAACAGAGACTGCTCCAGGGTCCCCGCCGAGCGGGATGCTCCTTGTCATATCCTCTTCATCTGCCACTGCTTTTGATACAACTTTTTTAAACCACGGGAAACAGGCCCAGCGTACAGTGGATCGCAGCATTTTTGTGGCTAATTACGGGTCAGTGACGAGTAACGAGGTGGCCGTGGGTGACGATGACATGGATAACTTTTTGCCAGATGCCCCCTGGACCTCTGCCCGGATGGTTTCCCCCGTGCCCCACGTCACAGCCAGCTCCCCCGGAATGCCCCGAGAAATGCCCGTGCTCACTCCATCACTGCCTACCGTTTCTTTACGGCCTGATGAGGTGACGTCAGCCTGGCAAAACACAGCGGTACAGCCGGCGACGTATGTGGAGTCCTCTGGTCATTTCAGCACTTGGTGGTCAGCGTTTCCCACCTCCGAGGGCATAATTCCAACTCCGAGTAGGAATGTGGTGCTTTATCCTGCGGAAAATGACAACTGGCCATCAAGTAGGACCTCACTGGAGAGGGCGGCTTCGGGAACAGAGGACTCGCAGCCCCTGACTCTCAGCTCTTGGTCTCCAGTTACTCAGCAGCCATCCGTGCCCCTGGGGGAGGCTTCCCAGCCCCCCGACAGTGTCCTGGCCACGAGCACAGAGAGCAGCCCGGGTGTGACTGCTGCTTCCAGTCAGACCCGAGACGGAGCCACCTCTCCAGGAGCGCCCCCCACCATCACTGTGTCACCATCTCCGTTCCACACAGCCCTGGCTTCCAGCAGCGAGCGTTCTGCTTTGTTTGCAACCCCTCTCACCTCTGCCTCCTTTTCTACCCAATCGGCTGACATTTCCTGTCACCGTTTCCCTCCTGGCAGAGTCAGCGGGGCGTCGGAACCGCTCGGCCGTTCCCCGGTCCCCAGCTGTACGGAGGATGCGCACGTCCTGAGCCCGCTGTCCTCCCCCGGCCTGCACACCCGGTGCGCGTCCTGTGCCGCGGCCTCACCTCGGCCTGTCCCGGCCTCGAGCCTCGTGGAGGGAGACGTGGGGTCAGGGGACGGGCCTCAGACCCTGTCGGCGGCCCCTCTGCGAGTGAGCAGCCTGTCTCCGTGGAGCAGTGTGGGCGCGGACTTCTCTGATTTTGAGGAAGATCCTCCAGAATTTAATACCCTTTTCCCCTCCAGACCCGTCATCTCCCTTTCTTCCAGATTTGTGGGGGTCTCAGAAGCAAGCAGCAGTCTGTCAGCTTGGATGGACGTGAGCAGCATTAGCACCCAGGGGCCCTCTTCCCACGGCCACCTGTCAGCGCCAGTGTTGCCCGATCCAGCTTCCGTCATCTCTTCTGCGGCCGCTCCAGTGGTGCCGTCCACGGCGACTGCCGCGCTTCCCTCGCTCATCTCCAGCATCTTCCTTGACTCTGCTTTCTCTGTCATGGTCAACAAAAACAGCCCGTCGCTGGCCACCACAGACCCAGGTCTTCCCACCTCCTTCAGCAGGGCTCCTTCGGTGGCACCTTCGCTTCACTCTGCCCAAGAGCCTGCCCGTGTTTTCGAGCATGACCCTGCCAGTCTTCTGGATTTCGTGTCCAGCCTGTACTCGACTCCAGCCCTGGGATCGAGCGTCCCGGCCCCTTCGTCCCCAGGAGCTCTGGCCTCCCCTGCTCCGACGCCGAGGCACCTGGCGTCCTCCGCGTCTCAGTCCTCCACCTTGGCGGAGACGTTCGCGTCGTCCGACTCTGTCAATTGGCAGTCACCTCAGCTTCCTGTCACAAGTTCCATGAACTTTGAGTTTTCTCCACTTCTGCCAAGCTCAGACCTTCCTTTAAAAACAGTCACTCTTCTGCCTGGTCACTCTGAAATGTCTCCTCTCTCAAGCTTCCCATCCAAGTCCCTCAAGTTTCCCGAGGGCGCCACTGTCTCCCCGTCAGGTTCGGAAGCTCATTTTACCTCAGCTTTTGCTGAAACTACCTCTGAGTTTGGGTTTTCATTCCTTCCCCGTGAGTCTGCGGTCCCCACACTGGCGCCCGCTGGCTCTGAGCCCACCCTGGACGTCCTGCCTGCCGGGATGCCCTCCCTGTCGGTGGCGCCCACCTTCTGTTCGACACCTGTTTTAACGGAGTCTGCTCTGTCCTTAGCTCCGACACCTCCCAGTGACTCTGTCCGACCTACAGGTGACCACACGTCCATCTTACCCTCCTCCCCCAGACTCATTCCCACCGGCACAGCCTCGATCACTGACGTGTACCTGTCCTCGGCGTCCTCAGCTGTCTGGGAGCTGAGCCCCTCACCTCTGCCTGCAGAGCCAGCCATCGTGGGTCCCTCCTTCGCACCCACAGAGTCCCCATGGAGCACCTCCCGTGAGCCGAGCACATCTGGGACCCCGGCTGCTGCTGGTGACGCCGTGGATGGTGCCCTCAGCGGCCACACTGTGAGTCAGAGTCCCCCGAGGGGCAGCACGGCCCCTCCCCTGCCATCGCTCCATCCCGTGAGCACCGCCACTCTCGAAGCGACGGTTGGTACTCCAGCGCTGGTCACTGCCGGGCCACCGTACGTGTGTGACATTACAGTCCCGGATGCCTATCTGATCACAGCTGGTAAGGCCTTGACCCGGTCACCTCTCGGGGGCGGGGGTCTTCCTCATGTGCCTGCATTCAGTGCTCGTGGGACAGACTGCTGGTGCAAGTGCCTGTGTAGGACTCACAGGACCCGGCGGAGGTGACCCCCTCTGCCCACCTCCGGGGCCCTCCGGATGGTGACTCAGCCTCTGTCTCAGCTGTTAAACAAGGTGATAGCGGCACTGCCTCTTGGGTTACTGTGGAGATTTAGATGCGTCCGTGCATATGAAGACAGCCAAGTCCCTGGCGCCTTGGAAGTTCCCACAAAGTATTACAGTTACTTTGTAGGTGCAATAAGAATGAGTAAAAGATTGAAGGGAGATGTAGAAGTTGTCAGCAGGGTCTTGTCTTTGGGAATCTTAACCCGGATGTGCACGGATGTTAGCTCACACCTGTTCCCAGGGCCTCCTCTGCAGGGTGACGTCTGGTAACTGTGGCCCGCTTGATCGGTCTTCAAGTTTTCCTCCAGGAGAGGTGACTTGGGGGTGCGTGGTATCTGGTGAGCTGTTGACCCGTGTTCACCTCTGACCTAACATGGGCCAGGAGCTGTATGTAGCTGTGTGGGGGAGAAGTAAGGGAGGAGTGTTGTGGAGCGGATGGGGAGGAAGGGCTGAGAAGAGCAGGCCTGGGCTCCGTCCCCTGCCGGGCGAGTGGGCACCCACCCTCCGAGCGCACCCTGCGGAGCCTTTGTAACTCACACGCACTCATGTGCATTCGGGCTTGGAGAGGCTGCGACGGGTGTGGCGAGGAGTCGACCAGGTCTCAGAGCCTGGCAGGTGGGCGGGACCATGCTTCTTGGTTGCTGTGATGACAACAGTGACATGTCCTATTTGTGACTGAGAAGCCGATTGGAGTCTGTGTTGGAGCTGTCACCTAGATGGAGGGACAGTGTCCTCCAAATGGAGGGGCCCTCGCGTGGCTGGAATTAGACCAGGTCATGGCGGGTAGCTAATCGTGTTAGGAAATGGGAACAAAACGAGCCCTTCAGTCTGCAGGGTTAATCTGTCTGGAGAGAGGTAGAAGAGGTTCTCATAGACCGATCCTTCTCTTCCTTTTTACAAAACTATTACAAAGTAGCTATTAAGTGGTTGGTTTTAAGGAGCTTGTTAGAAATTAGGGAAAGGTTCTGGGAGACTGCTACTTACAGTTGTAATATTGTGTCTTATAGAATTTTTCCATTTTAGAAGTATCTCTAAGAATATCGGGAATCATACAGTGTAAGTGTAACTTTTTGTTCAGTACTGGGGTTAAACCCAGAGCCTCATGTGTGCTAGGCCAGTGCTCTACCGCTGGACTACACCTTCAGCCCCAATTCAACTTTTATATGTGATATGCAATGAAGGACATTTGGTGCCCTTTATTACTATTATTATCATCATCTATATTGTTGGGATACAGTTCACCCCTGTGAGTGTCACTTCACAGCTTTGGCAACCGTATGGCGCTGAGCACAGGCGCCACGCTGCCTCAGTGGCTCCCCTCCGGTCCCAGTTTCGACTGGGCCCCAGTTGTTTTCTCTTGGTGGTCACCTCCTGGGGAGGAAGTCCAGAGGGAGAGTGAGTGTGGAGATGATTCTTTGTCTCTTGGCCGGGGGCGGCTTGCAGGGAGGCGCTTGGCCCAACACAGACAGCAGTCAGAAAATGCTGCACGAGTTTGCAGACTCGCGGCCTCCTGTCCTGAGATTGGGGTTTTGTGTCTTCCTCGTATTCACTAGAGAAGGTGGCGGTTGTGAGTCGCTCTAGAGCAGAGCTTGGATGTCCTGAGCAATGCCGTTAGCTGGACGGGGCTGCTTGTGGTGCATACTCCTGCTCTCCTCTCGAGGGTCTTTCTGTTTCTGACCTTCTGTTCAGCCTCACTTCCTCCAAGTTTGGCTCTTGAGACCCTGTTTCCTTCCTTCCTCCCCGACCTTCCTCTGCACCCTTCCTCTTCATTTTCCTCCTTAAATCAGGTATCTTTCTTTCCACTCTTCCCCTTTCGTCCCTGCTCAGTGTGTCTTTCCCGTTAAAGCCGTGGCACAGTCTGGTCCATGTGGAGCCTTACGAAGGCCGGGCTGAGCTGCCTTGGCGGGACCCTGTGAGGTGGCCAGGGGCGGTGGGTTTGTTCTGATGGGCTCATGATCTAAGGAAGTGATACTTCTCATCTTTTTAATATCTGGGTCACCGATCCATTAGAAAAACCTGCAAGTGTAACTTGAACATACCCTTTTTAAAGAATGAAGAATGTTGAAAATTTGTCATCAGTTTTAAAAATTAAGATTAGGCAATGAAAACTGAAAAATAATATTAAATGTATTCTAATTCTACATCATGGAAAGTGGATAGAAGAGGAAGGGAAGAAAAATAGGGAAAACAAGGATGAGCTTACTAAAACTAGTGAGCCACAGACACTCTGATCAGTACGGCTTTTTTTTTTTTGGTGCTGGGGATCGAACTCAGGGCCTTGTGCTTGCTAGGCAGGCGCTCTACCACTGAGCTGAATCCTCAACCCCTGATTTTTTTGTTTTTGAGTCAGTTTTGCTACGTAGTTCAGGCTGGCCTTGGACTCACTGTGTAGCTTAGCCTGGCTTCAAATTCTCAGTGACCCTCCTGCCTCAGCCTCCCGAGTGCTGAAATTACGGGCGTGTGCCACCAGCCCTAGCACAGTGCAGATTTTTAAGTGGAATTTCCTAGATGTGAAGAAAACTAAACAGAATTAGACTTTGGTATGAAAAACATTTTATTTCCTGCATACAAACCTAAAATGTGAGAATTTGGAAAAATCTTCTTTTCCTGTTATTAGTGATCACTCTTCACCTGCTTTGAGAAGTTAGGGGAGGAGCTTCCTTTGTGGAGGAAGGTGTCTAGTTTTGTTGAGTGACATTTTAAGGCCTTCTGGCATTACTTTCGATAGCTTTGAAGACCTTGTGTTTTGTAGTCGAAGGTACGGCCAGGAGACAACCTGGCGTTTGCTCATTTCCCATGGAAATGGGGACCGGAAGCTCTTCCTTCCCTGGCTGGTCCACAGCGGCCACCTCCCTCCTCGTCTTGCCACTGCTGGACAGAGTCACTCTGGCGGGTGCGTGGCTTTCCTGCCTCGCCCCGCTGTCCTCTGCGGGCAGTCGGTGGCAGCTGGGTCCTGCGCCGCTGTCCTGTCTGCACCTGGACCTTACTCGAGGAAATGGTTTAGCGTCGACAGAGAGTGGCTCTGACACACGTCTGCTGGCTTGAACTTGCAGTGCTGGCCAGGAGAGCGGTCCAGGAGTACATCATCACAGCCATCAGAGAGGTGCTGAGGGCGCACTTCCGCCGCGCCGTGGAGCTGCAGGTGAGCCGTGGCCCGCGCCGTGTGGGGACAAGGGCCACAGAAGCCTCCTCTTCCCCGGCCAGCCCTCTCCCGGTTCTCTGCTCATTTCTGTGCAGCACCTTTCCTGGCTCCACACGGGGCCAGGTCTGGTCCGGGGCGCATCGACAGAGTTGGAACAAAGGGGCTCTTGGCCCAGAGGCAGCAGTTTGGAGTGATGCCCGTGACGATATGCTTTCCTTGATTCATATTAAGGGACTTGGGTTTGGGCTTAAATTAGGAATTAGGTTTCTTTCTTCCTTGGGTGTTTGTTTTTTTGTTTAAGACAAGGTCTTGCTGTATAGTTCAAGTTGGCCTGAAACTCACTGTGTGGCCCAGGCTGGCTTCAAACTCACAGTAATCCTCCTGCCTCAGCCTTCTGAGTGGTGGGATCACAGGCGTGCCACCACGTCTGGCTTGCACATCTTTTATAGAGACCCGGTGATGGTGGCCCTTTCCCAGATGGGCTCCTGGAGCCATGCTCCTCTGGACCCACGCCGTCCCTGACCAGGGCCGTGATCTGCGGTGGCTGCAGGGTGCATGTGACATGGGGCTCGGCTGAACTGAGACATGCTGCCAGTATCAGACATACACCAGATTTTACAAATGCATGAAAAATGTAAAGTATTTCACCTGTACTTTTTGTGTTGACTGCAAGTCGAATGCTATTTCAGATATACTGGATTAAATAAAATGTATGTGAGATTAATTTTGCTTGCTCTTATGTTTGTTAATGTGGCTGCCAGAAATTTTTAAATTGCAAAAGTGGCTCCTATTACCTTTATTTTGGCTGATGATGCCAAGTGGAGTCAGTGCTTTTCTGTGTGGTTAAACAGAACAGCTACCTGGATTCTCCCTAAGTTGTTGTTCAGTTTATATTACCCTGTTTTTGTAATTTTGTGCTGTTTTGAAAAGGTTGGAAGATTATAAAAAGAATGGCTAAAGTAAAATCTTGATTGTATGTGAAGCAGTGCCTTTTCATTTAAGCCACTGATACATTTTTAAACTTAATTTAGTATTTTTCTCTTTGTATATTTTATTCCCCTAGGTTTATGAACTGTTCACTGACTTCACTTTCTTGGTGACATCCGGTCCTCTTGTTTACACGGCGACCTCCGTCATCAATGTCCTCGTCAACAGTAAACTCGTGCGGGACCAGACTCCTTTAATCCTGTCTCTGAAGCCTTCTTTCCTGGTGCCCGAGTCCAGGTTCCAAGTTCAAACAGGTGAGACCACTTAGCAGTTTTGATTTGTGAGCAGAATTTTTTTATATTGTTTTTAAATTTTATTCTTTGAGACAAAGTCTTTTTGTGTTTTCCAGGCTGGCATTCAAATCCTGTGTGCCACCATACCTGGCGTTGTTATTTAATTAAAAAACCAAACTTTATAATTATGGAAAAAATCCAAAAGTATCGAGAATCGGTTAATGAACCCCCATGTGCCCACCATGTGATTCCAGCAGTTTTCAGCCGGTAGCCAGACTCGTTGCCTCTACACCCCGTCCACTTCCCCACCTGTCACATTATTTTCAGTAACTCTCAGGCAATGTATTGTCTCAGCTTATGCCTCTAAAAGATAAGGCCTATTAAACACACACACACACACACACACACACACACACATGTCTGTCCACAACATCATGCCCCCTGAAGCTAATAGTAGTTCCTTAATGTCACACTGCACTTTTATTGCAAACATATACACAAGTAGAATAATATATTACTCTCACATGTGCTCATTACTAAATTTAAGAAATAATCAAGATTTTGCGAGTTTTGTTTCATCTCTTTCCCCACAAACTTTTTTTTTTTTTTTTTTTGGGTGCTGGGGATTGAACTCAGGTCTTTGTGCTTGCAAGGTGAGCGCTCTAACCACTGAGCTCAATCCCCAGCCCCGCCACAAACTTTTTTGAGGATGCAAGAGTGTTTCATGGCAATGCTAGATACCACATCGTTTCACCTCTAAATGCGTAAGAATTCATCACTAATGAGTTTAACTGTATTTGAAGTGTTTGTCAGTTGTATCTTTCAAGGTTAGATGCTTATCTTAGTATTTTTCTTTTTTAAATAATGCCATCACCTTCATATTGCCTGTATTAATTTGACTTCTACATTTCCTTGAGAGGACACTGGGAATGTGACCCAGCCTGGGCTCTGGAGCAGCTGGCAGCCCTGCCCATCTCTTGCAGCCCCAGGAAGCAGTTGAGCGGCCTCTTGAGACCCCGTGTGGAGCCAGGAAAGGTGCTCCACAGAAATGAGCAGAGAACCGGGAAGCAGACAGGCAGCCACTTAGCACAGCCAAGCCCTGGGACACTGGCAGCCCATGTATTTAATACAGTCCCTCCAGCGCTTTTGGGCTACTATGTGGCTTCAGAGACTGACCCACTACCGGCATGCTGCAGGGTATCCACCGGGGCTCACTGGGGTGGTCTTGTCCTTGTGCAACCTGTGGGACCTGACACATGCCTCACAACTGGTAGTGCAACCCCATAACCCCTGAGCCTCGGTTGCCAAGACTTCTGAAGATGTTGCTAATGCTGATTATGGCTGAAGAACCTACACAGACACTGCATTGAAATGCCTGCCTGGAACCGAAGCCACGTGGCCTTTGCCACAAACACCCGAGGACCTCACCAGGAGAAAGCCGCTCATTAGAAAAACCACCCTTACACCTGGTAAGGCAGCAGGTGTGCCAGAGGCACAAATGTCAGTGTAGGGGCTCACCGAGTATGAAAAAGAAATGCAAAAGTGTGTCTTCAAAGGAATACTCTACAGCAGGAGACCCTAAAGAGAAAAGCAGATTGCCTGAAAAAGAATTTAAAGTAACAATTTTAAGGAAACTGAATAGGATACAAACAATTCAGTGAAATCAGGAAGACAATTGAGAACGGGAAATTCAGCGGGAATTTAGATATCATAAGGAACAAAACAAGTCACAGAGCTAAAGAACACAGTGAAATAAAAATACACGGTTGAGATCTTCAACAGCAGAATGGATCAGGCATAAGAAAACATTTATGAGCTTGAAGATGGGTCTTTTGAAATAAATCAGTCAGACAAAAAAGATTAAAAAGAATGAAAAGGCCTCCAGGATGTATGGGGCACCATAAACTGTGCAGACTTTCACACGATTTGGTTCCAGAGGAGGAAAGAAGAAAAAATAGAAAAACGGGTTCAGTGAAATTTTGCTGAAGATATTCCAGATCTCGGCAAAGATGCAGACATCCATGTCCAAAAGCGCAAAGGACCCCTCATAGATTCACTTCGATTCGTCTGAGGCACATTACAGTCAAACTGCCAAAAGTACAAGGCATAGAGGAAATCCTAAAAAACAACACTAGTGTCAGGTCACATGCAAGGGCGTGCCCATTACACTGACAGCGGACTTCTCAGGTCAGGAGAGAGGGGGACGATACAGTTGAACTTCTGAAAGGAAAAAAGAAAAAGCCAACCAAGAGTACTATACCCTTCAGAACTGAAGGAGAAATAAAGTCATTCAAAGACAAGTAAAAACAGGGAATTTATAGCCAGTACCTAATCCCCGCAAGAAATACTGAAGTAAGGTCTACACTACAACTACTAGTTCTAGTAAATAGTAACTACCACCATGAAAACATGTGAAAGTACGAACTTGCTACTAGAGCATACACAAAGGAGAAACATGGGATCGAGGCTTATCAGTATAGGAAACCACCGATCCGCAAAGATGGACAATCAGGGAGGAGGAGAGGAAGAAACATTAGATGAAACAAAAACATTAAGAAAATGATGGGCGTATGTCTTATCAACAATAACCTTGAATGTAAATGGATTAAATTCCTCAATTAAAAAATATATACTGTAATTACTGGGTAAAACAGAACAAATAAAACAATATGTAATGATATGCAGCTTACAAGAAACTCATTTCACCAGTGAAGACATACATAGACTAAAAGTGAAGGGATTAAAAAAAGATACACCATGTAAGCAGAAGCCAAAAGGTGAGCAGACGTACATACATTTCTATCAGATAAAATTAAGAGAATTAATAATTCTCTTCACAATTAAGTCAAAAATTGTGAAGAGAAACAGTCACTACATAAAGATAAAATGATCAATTCAACAAGAAGAAATAACATTGTAAATGCATATGCATTCAATGGTGGAGCACCCAGTCATAAAGCAAAAAGTATTTTACACACACACACACGCACGGGGGAGGGGGAAGGGAGAGAGAGAGGACCATTGGATTAGTTGTGATCATGTGACATTGGGTGTCACATACTACTTGTATAGCAAGACATTGCTCTTTTATCAAGTTAACATTTGATAGAAATGTTTACTCATCACTTGCAGAATAAGTTACTTCCATCCTAAGGTTTTAGTGCACATGAAAATTAAACATTGTTATGAATGACCAGCGGATCAATGAAATAATCAAAGGGGCAGTTTAAAAATTTCTTCAAACAGTGCCAGGTGTGGTGGTGCACACCTGTAATCCCAGCACTCGGGAGACTGAGGCAGGAGGATTGCTGTGAGTTCGAGGCCAGCCTGGACTATATAGCAATACCTTGTCTCAAAAAACCAAAAAAACAAAAAAATTTCTTCAAACAAATGAAAATGAAAGCACAACATACCAAAACCCTATGGGTTATAGCAGAAGCAATACTAAGAGACAAGCTCATACCAATTAGTGCATTCAGAAAAAAAAAAAAGACTTCAGATTAACCTAACAGTACACCTTAAGCAACTAGAAAAGTAAGAACAAACCAAATCCAACATTAGTATAAGGAAAGAAATAAGAGATCAGAGCAGAAATAAATGAAATAAAGATTTAAAAATTGGAGGGTTGGGAATTTAGCTCAATCCCCAGCTCCTAAAAAAAAAAAAGGTAAAAATTTCAAGATGTCAATGAAATGAAAAATTAGTTTTTTAAAAGGTAAATTTGACAAAATTTTTTTATTTGAAGGCAGTGTCTCACTGTGTAGCCCAGGCTGGCCTGGAACTCACAGTAATCCTCCGGCCTCAGCCTACCCAGTGCTGGGATTACAAGGGAGCCCACCACGCCCAGCCTTGGCATATCTTTGGTTAGAGGTTGCAGGGTGGGGGTGGGGAACCCAAATGAATAAAATCGGAGGTGACAAATGAGATACAACAAATGATATCACAGAATTACAGAACATCAGTAGTGACCGTTGTGATCCTCTGTACACTAATGGATTGGAAAGTCTAGGCGGATGGAGACATTTCTGGATGCAGATAACCCATCAAGACTGAACCACGTGCAGAGAGAGAAGGGAGCAAACTGGGAAGAGCTAATGAGTTTGAGTTGTTAATGAAACATCTCCCAACAGAGAAAAGCTCAGGACTGGGTGGCTTTAGCGATGAATTTTATAACACCTTTAAAGAAGGTGAGTTCTCTTCAGTCTATTCCAAAGCACGGAAAGGGAGGGAGCCCTCCCGAGCAGAGTCTGTGAGCCAGCAGGACCCGAGCCCAGAGCCGCACGGCAGCGCAGCAGAAGTACAAGCCTCAGGCCAGTATTTCAGTGGCCGTCAGTGCAGATCTTCTCACCGAATGCTAGTAAGCTGAATCCAGCAGCACGCACAAAACTTGATGCGTCATGATGAAGTGGGCGCTGTCCCGGTATACAGGGCGATTCAAAATGTGCAGATCTGCAGACATAACATGCCACGTCAACAGAACGAAGGACGTCGGAACAGACACGGAAGAGAACTTGACAGAATTCATCCCTTCATAATAAACACCCCAGAAACTGCGCAAAAGGAATTTACCTCAGTAAAACTATTCAGTAAAAACCATATATGACAGACACGTAGCCAGCATTGCACTGGATGAGGGAGAGCTGCAGCTTTTGCCTTGAAGATTGGGAACAGCACCAGGATGTCTGCTTTTGCCACTTTTGCTCATATAGTTGTGGAATTGCCAGCCAGAGCTGCAGGTAAGAGAACAAAACACAGAGCAGGAAAGGAGGAAGTAAAAATGTCCCTGTCTGCAGATAATGTGATTTTATATGTAGAAAAACCTAAAGACTCCGCCAAAAAGCTGCTAGAATAACGAGTAAATTCAGTGAGATTGTAGGACATAATATCGGCGTATGCAAATTGGTAGCTTTTTAATACAACAATAAAAAAATTGCTGAGAAAGAAATCAAGAAAATGCTCTCATTCACAAAAGCTACTCAAAACAACAACAACAACAATAACAACAACAAAACCCCAAAGCCCCAAACAGAAAACCACCAGGAATAAATGACCAAGAGAAGGAATAATCTCTAGGGTGAAAGGTGCAAAACATTAACGAAAGAAATTGAAGGAGACAGTCTCACAAAATGGAAATACATTCCCTGTTCATAAACTGGTAGAACTGCTGTTGTTAAAATGTCCACACTACCCAAAGTGATCTACAGAGTCACTGTAATTCTGATCAAAATACCAGACATTCTTCCCAGAAATAGGAAAAAGACACCTCTGATGTTTGTGTGGAACATGTAAGAACAAAGCTGGAGGCATTATGTTACCAAGCTTCAAAACATACTACAAAGCCGTAGTAACAGAAACATGGGGGATTGCAATAAAAAAGAGAAACATACTTCAATGGAACAGAACAGAAATAGACCCATGTGTTTACAACACCTGTTTGGTTTTTTTTTTTTCTTTTTTGGTGCTGGGGATTGAACTCGGGGCCTTGTGCTTGCCAGGCCAACACTCTAACCACTGAGCTAAATCCCCAGCCCCAGCTGATTTTTGACAAAGGCAGTAAGGACATACACTGGAGAAAGGGCAGTCTTGTCAATAAAAGACCAAACTCTCTTTTTGGATAGAAAGGAGGGAAATTGGTATGCATATCCAAAAGACAGACACTAGACCCCTATCTCTTACTGTATACAAAAACTAACTCAAAATGGATCAAAGACTAGAATATGAGATCCAAAGTTATGAAACACTGAAAGAAAAGATTGAGGAAATGCTTTAGGACATTGGTCTGGGCAAAGATTTTTTTAGATGTGACCACAAACAAGGAGGCCTTAAAAGGCAAAACTGACAAATGGGGTTACCATAAACTGAAAAGCTTCTGTACAGCAAAGGAAGCAGAGTGAAGCAAGAGCCTACAGAATGGGAGGGAATATTTTCAGAGTATTTATCTAACAGAGATTCATTTCCAGAATATATAAGGAACTCAAGCAGCAAAAGAAACTCGACAACGAAACCTCAAATAATCTCACTGAAGAATCGACAAATGACCTAAATGGACATGTCTCAAAAGAGGATCTACAGATGGCCAGAAATACATGAAAAATGCTCAGTATTGCTAGTGATCAGAAAAATGCAAATCAAAACCGCAGTGAGGTATCTCACCTCCGTTAGAATTGTTGTTGTGAAAAGACAGAACAAAGCAACTGATGCTGGCGAGGGTGGGTGGAAACCCTCGTACACTCTTGTACACTGTTGGTGGGGAGGAAAGTTAACACAAGCATTACGGAAAGCAGCGTGGCGTTCCTCGGAACACTAGAAGTTGAACTACAGTGTGGATCAAGAATCCCACCACTCGGGGCTGGGGATTTAGCTCAGTGGTTAGAGTGTTGGCCTGGCAAGCACAAGGCCCCAAGTTCCAGCCCCAGCACCAAAAAAAAAAAAGAATCCCACAACTGGGTGTATATCCAAAGGAACTGGAATCAGTATGTCAAAAAGACATCTGTACTGCCAAGTCAAACTGCAGCTGTGTTCACAACAGGGAAGATGTGGAGTCAGCCTGGGTGTTCACTGACAGATGAATGGGTTAAGAAAATGTGGTGTGTATACGCCACAGAATAGTGTTCAGCCGCCAAGGAGAACGGAATCCTCTTACTTGCAGCAACATGGATGGGGAACTGGAGGACATTATGCAAAATAAGTCAGGAACAAAAAGCCAAATACCATGTTCCTTACATATACTGTAGAAACTAAAATGCTTATCCTGGCCAAGTATGGTGGTGCATTTCTGTAATCCCAGCACTCGGGAGGCTGAGGCAGGAGGATCACCACGAGTTTGAGGCCAGCCTGGGCTACCTAGTTCAAGGACAGCCTGAACTATATAGCAAGACCCTGCCTCAAAAAACCAAAAAAAAAAAAAAAAATGCTCATCATAAAAGTAGAGTAGAATAGTGACTACCAGAGAGAGGGGAAGGAGTGATGGAGAGAGAAAGGCTAGTAGCCCCGGGGATAGAGTTGAATAGGAGCTTCGGGGGTACAGTGCAACAGGAGGAATAACTTCCCGTGTTCTGTGGCACCATGGGATAACTGGTTGACAGCAATCAATTGTATGTTTCAAAACAGTAGAGAAGATTCTGAGTATTTCCAACACAAATAAATGATACATGTCTGAGGTCACAGATATGCCAATTACCCTGATCTGATCACTATCATTATATTCATATGTTGAAATGTTACAGTGAACCCCATAAATATGGACAATTACTATGTGTTAATTAAAAACAAAAATATATTTAAAAAGATAATCTTAAAATATAATGCTTAAACTTGTGCTTTGGATGAATCAGCTGAGTGCAGTGCTGTTTTCTTCCCGGTCTTCATTCTTTAATCCTAATGAAGTGCCTTGTTCATGGGGCTTTGATTGCTTTCCTTCTTTTCAGTACTTCAGTTTGTGCCTCTGAGTGTGGATACCGGCTTCTGCAACTTCACCCAGCGCCTGGAGAAAGGCCTGATGACGGCTCTGTTGGAAGCGGGAAAACATCAGCAGGATACATACAACTTCACCGTGCAGGTGAGGCTGTTGCCACATGCAGAACAGAATGCTTTGTCCTTTGAAAGAGAAATGTCTCCATCATGCTTTGCTTTCCATGTGCTTCACCCCTACTCCCTCCCAGTTCCCGTGGGCCAGGTCGCTGTCCCGCTGTGGCCTGGTGTCTACACGGCACAAGTGGGCTGAGCCTCTTTGGAGACTGTGGAGCGGCTGATAACCAGGGAGCTCAGGGATGGTGAGCAGATGAGGGAGGACCTTGTACAGGAAATTGGAGAACATTCCAAAAAGGAATAGTATCCAATAGGGGACTGGGGTTTTTATACAGCTTGAGTATGAAAACGCATATCCGAGATGTGTGGGGCCAGAAGTGTTTCAGATTGGGGAATTTTTCGATCTTTGGATTATTTATAGGCTTCATTTGTTTAGTGTGAAA
Source organism: Hystrix cristata (assembly GCA_004026905.1). Lineage (NCBI taxonomy): Eukaryota > Metazoa > Chordata > Mammalia > Rodentia > Hystricidae > Hystrix > Hystrix cristata. Next base: position 76,954 of record PVJO010004506.1, on the reverse strand, counting down.
ATCTGAAGTTCTCTGAAACCTGAAACCTTTGAACATCACACTGGTACTCAAAAAAATTTCAGATTTTGGAGTGCTTCCGATTTTCAGGTTAGGGATGCTCTTTATTATGGATACTGGGGGTACAGTCCAGAGGCAGAGGAGCCCGGTCCGATCAAAGACCTGGCTTTGTATATATGTCTTTGATTTTTTTCCCGTCTGTATTCTTTGCTTTCTCTTTTGCTATGCATGTTAATTAGATTTTGGCCCTTTTGGAGTCACCTTCCATCTTTCTTATTTTGGTCCTCATAGTTTCCATATCATTGTATTGTCTATTTTTACTGATTTTCTACACCCTCCCCTGCAGGTCACTAATTGAGTCTTCTGCTGTGGTTGTTGGCCCACCCTTCTGTTGAATTTTCTTCAGTAATCTTTTTTTTTTTTCCCTTTCCCGGCTCCTTTTCCACTGCAGCCTTTCCCATGATGGTGCGGGGTCCCCTCGGGGCCTCTGAGGGCATTAACTAAGACTCTGAACAGTCTGCCCTCCTCCTCCAACCTGAGCTCTGGTCGCTCTGCAGCCCTTGTCTGTGCACTGATCTTGGTGGTGTGCTTTGTGCTGTTAGTTTCCCGTGAATGTCTGGAGATGGTGTATTGGTTGCTTGTGAGGGCTGCAGGCCCAGGATGTTCATCGTGGCTGCTGGTCCAGCTTTCTCTTTCAGCCCTGGAGCCCCTTTCTGAGTCAGCCCTGTGCCTTGATGGGACGTCCTCAGTCCCCCAGGGACGGGGCAGGATGTGTGGGCCCGGCTTCTCTCCACCCAGCATCTGGGGACGGGGCCTGCTGACGGCATCTCGGCACAGCCCCCTTTCTTTCCTTTCCCTCTTTGTGTCTCAGCCCCTGGTGTGCACTGGAGTTCACCTGTCTCTGCCTCCTTGCGTGGGTCTGGTTCTGAGGGAAGCCTGTGAGTCCCCTCGGGCAGGGGCTCTTCTGGAGAAGTGTGGGGCTGCTAGGCCTACGCGGCCCTGGCTGTGGTGTTTTGGAGGGAGAGAGGAGGAGGTGATTGGCTCGGCCCTTTGGCCCCAGTGTTTTAATCAACCGTGCTAATTAGAGCCGGCCCCGGGTCCGACTTGCAGCCCGAGTGGTCTGCTCTCTACTGCCGACCTTTCTTAGCGGTGATGGTGGCGGCTCTGGCTGGGTGGAGTCCGTCCCTTTGTGTGTTTTGGTCTTGCCGCCCCTGTTCTGGTTTATTTCACTGCGATGCTGTCCTTTCTTCATCTTCCTGAAATTTGATGGCACTTTTGGTTTTCTTCCATTCCCAGTGCTGTTGTGAGTTTTCTCCCTTCATTCAGTTTATTTCAGTGGGAATTTGAGCCAGAAATAGAGGAGGAATGACTATAAATACATGTCTTGGGTTCATCACTTCATGCAAAAACCATTTTCAGTAAGCTGAGTATTTAAAGTCTTTCAAAGGGGGAAGTTCTCCTTTAGAAGACTCTGTTTACCACCTTTAAGAAAAGTCGATCAGAGCACCTGTGGGAGAGAATCCTAGTCAGGCGGTCAGCTGAGTGTTTTATTTCGGAAGCTTCTGACTTCCCCTTTCAGGTCTTGAACGTCACGGTGGGCTCCTCCAGGGCGGCTCCCCGGCGGGGCCCGGTCGACATCATCTTCGCGGTGAAGAGCTCGCGGGGCTTCCTGAGTGGGTCGGAGGTGAGCGCGCTGCTCAGGAGCCTGAGCGTGGTGGAGTTCAGCTTCTACCTGGGCTACCCCGTGCTGCAGATCGCAGAACGTGAGTCCCCACCTGGGCATTGCTGTCGGTGGACTTCTTTTTCAAAAGTATTTTCAATTTTTAAGAGGCCCGAGTGTCTTGGAGCAGTTTGGGGTTCACAGCAAACCATGATCCGAAGGTTTGGAGGCCTCCTGACCCTTCTACCAGCCGCTCCCGTCACCAGCGCCCCGCCCCAGGGCTGTGGCTACCGCCATGGGCCGCGGACACTGTCACTGGGCGTCCGTAGCTTGTGTCAGGCTCCCTCTCGGTGGCAGACGTTCGGGGGATTTGGATGAGGCTGCAGTGACACGGATCCCCACGGTAGCATCTTACAGAGTAGTTTCATGGAGATCTTTTTTTTCAAAGGAAGCATTTAACTGAAGTCTGGAGTATAATCAAATGAAATCGGAACGTCTCAGACTCCAACTGGGGTGGGCCTTCAGAGCCCTGCTCATGCACTGTGCCTCTTTTGTGAGTAAATCAATGCCGTTAAAAAGGCGTGGTGGTACATTCCTGTCATCCCAGCTATTGGGGAGGCTGAGGCAGGAGGATCTTGAGTTCAAGGCTAGCCTGGGCACCTTAGCAAGACCCTGTCTCCAAAAACAAAAGACAAGACTGACGCGATAGCTCAGTAGTAGAGTATTTGCCTGGCGCATATGAGGTTCTGGGTTCAATCCCCAGTACCACAAAAAACAAATGAACAAGAAAAAGCAAAGCAAAGCACATGAACAGCAACAACAAAAGCCCCAAACTAAACCAAATAAAAACAGAACAAGTACTCCAGTTCTCGAAGAGGGTAAATTGCGGGATGGAGACAGGTCTGTGGGTATCGGGATTACAGGGTGGAGGGAGGGAAAGTGTGGCTTAAGAAGGGGGCCAGCAGGAGGTGGGTCTGGGGTGATGCAGCTCCCTGCGTCCTCACTGTGGTGGTGGGTAGCGGCGGCCTGATTTATCAAAACAGGCAAAACTGGAGGCCAAAAGGGGGGAATTTTATTGCATATAGATTTAAAAATAAGAAATAAATGAAAACGAACCCTTTCATCCTGGTGGAAGTGGCTGGACTCAAGCACACCTGGAGGGGTGCAGGAGCACGGGAGAACGGGCACTCCAGAAACAGATTCCAGAGTTGAAATTGGGAGAAAAAATTAAATTCTTTTTCAGATTTGTAATGGCCGAGTCATTTATAATGTTTTTCAGTGTACTGTTACTTAAATTTTAAAAACCTGTAAAATGTAAGAGTAGAAAGACATGGGTAAAGCTGTTTTTTACACGTGGTACTTTCAGCGATGCACCACGTAGTTCAGCTAAAATCCGAAGCATGCCGGGCACAGGGCTGCACCGTGACTCTCCTGGACCGGCCAGAACGTGTCACTTTACCCGAGTCACTGCTGGGAAGGCCCAGGGCTCTGTGGGGACAGCCTGGACGCATCGCTCGGGGACAGTGACATAACAGGGCTTGAGGGTGACCTCTGGGAAGCAGGCCGTGATTTCCTTTTGTCCCCTTTCTCCTAGACACTGTCATGCTCAGAAACTGCTCCCTGTCCACATCCTCCCCCGATCTGGCATCTCGTCCTCCCACAGTTGGAGCAAAACGCTGTGGGAAGGACGGCGTGTCGTGACTCACCCCGCACCCCCGGCCCCCTGCCTGTCTGAGTGGTGCAGATGTGTTTCTTACCGACTTCTCCCCTTCCTCTTTCCTTCGTGTAGCCTTCCAGTACCCACAGCTCAACTTATCTCAGTTGCTGAAGTCCTCTTGGGTCAGAACAGGTATGTTTCCCTTACGTAATATTTTGAGAACATTAAGAACAAGAAGTCTGTGTGAGTATATTGAGAGTGACACGCCTTTCCTGTTGCTGAAAAACAGGGCAAAATGTACTTGAAATTCTTGGCAAAGAATGAATGGGAAAAGGGTTCAAATGGGCTGCAGGAAAGTGCCCCGTGGAGTTGGCACAGAAAGGATGGGCCGTGTTTGGCATTGGCACATCGAGTGCAGGGCAGAGTCTCCCTGGAAAAGACCGTCTCTTGACCCAGAACAAGATGACGTTTAGAATCTGAAAGTGTTATCTGAGTGGCTTTGTAAGGATGATCAAGGCAGCTTGGCGAGCCATCTCGGTGGCTGGGTCAGATATTTAGAGTGAGGGTTCGACACAGGAAGACCGTCTGACCTGCTCCCTGGAAGCCTAACACATGGCTGCACACTGGCCAGGTACCCAGCACACAGTCAGCTCAGTGACACTTCCCAGGGAGAGATCACCTGTGGGACTCCCAGAGCTTCAAATTCTTCCTTTGTGTGCAACATCCCATGCCAGGGCCCCAGTTTCCAGATAATCTTCATAGCGCTTAAGAGACTTGCCCGTGTTGTAGCTTCAGAGGCTGGAAAGTATTCTGGCTGAAAGACACATGCTGTTCCCCTCCACCAGGTTGAAAGCTGATTATCTCTTTAGATAATCTTGTCTAGGCAGATAGCAGAAGATAGGTAGATAACCTTTCCTCAGACTGGTTCGCGAATCTGTTTTGAGACAAGATAGGGGCTCCTTCCAGAGTCTGAGATAAGCGCAGACCAACAAAATGTTTGATCTGGTGTAAGCACTGCTTGGGGCTCCAAGAGGCTACATTCCCAGAGGACCTCCCGGGCCTTCCTCACCCGCTTTGTGGGGCTTCTCCTCATGTTAACGTCTCCTCCAGGGACTGGCGTTTTGTAGCAATCCCGTGTTTTCCACCCGCGCGCACACATACACACACGGGCGCGCGCAAGCCTCCTCCCTTCCCCTGCCCGCTGCTGACTTGTTCTGGCTGCTGCGTGTTCCCTGCCGGCCGCAGTCCTCCTGGGCGTCGTGGAGAAGCAGCTGCAGAGCGAAGTGTTTCAGGCGGAGATGGAGCGCAAGCTGGCGCAGCTGCTCAGCGAGGTGCCCTTCCGGAGGCGCGTGTGGAGGAGGGCCACGGTGGCTGCCGGCAACGGCGTGGTGCAGGTACTGTGCAGGGGCGCAGAGACTGGAAACTGCTGTTTTGTGGTACGTGGGAGCTGCCGGGGAGGTTGTGGTCTGCACAGGGAGTGGCCGGCCGGCGGCACCACAGGACAACTTGGTGAATACTGGCCGGGTCCTTACCAAGGGGCTGCGTTAGCCCCGGACTCCAGGGTGCATGGGGGAGAACTGTTACTGGGTCCCGCCCGGTTGCGGGACTTTTATGGAAGAGTAGTTTTTTAATTACCAAAAATGTAGCCAGTGTTGTGGAATGGTAAGTATCGCTGATAGCAGTAGAGATGAATCACTCATCTGGAAAAGATCTTAAGAGATACAAAGAAGGCCACTTTCTTTCTTTTTAGGCAGGGTCTTGCTATGTAGTCTAGCCTGGCTTTGAACTCAGTATGTAGCCGAGGCTGGCCTCAGACGCACTGTGATCCTCCTGCCTCAGCCTCCTGGATGATGGAATTACAGGTGTGTGTCACCATGCCTGGCTAGGAAGGATGCTTTTTATACTCTGTTCCAGCTCTTCATCCTCTCTACCCTCTGCCAACCCCCTGTCTCCTGTTTCCCCAGATCTTCATTTTGGTAAATTGCAGACAAGTTACAAAAAACAGATTTGTTTGAATTGAAAAGTGACCCATTTTAAAATGCACATACTCACAGAAGGCTGCAGGTTAGGGCTGTGACATATTCTCATCTCTTTGTGAGTGATGCGAATTTTTTTTCCCTCTACCAATTGCTGATCTGGAGGGCTGGGAAAATAAATGAGGTATTTATGTGGCAGGGTGGGGCTGTCAACAGGGGTGGGAGATGGTGGTGTAGAGGCCCTGGAGACAGAGATGCCAGAGTGACGTTGGGGAGGGCGAAGGTGGCAATTTTGCCTAGAACTGGCGTCCTTGTCTGCTGACGCTTTCGCCGAATAGCCCCTGCGAGGGCCATGCCCTGTTCCCCTGAAGGAGCCAGATGCAGAAACTAGAGAAATACACCAAACAGCAACCATCCAGAGTGATCGTTAAGCCAATAAGCATCAAAGAATAGAAATTGAAATGAACTTAGAACAGCTTTGCCTTCTCCAGCAGCCTTTGGCTTCGTAGAGCTCAGGGTGTGAGAAAGGGTTGATTTAAGCACATAAACTATAGAGCACTATCAGACTGTTTCATAAGACGCCAAGGTGGACGTGTAGAGCTAAGATAGAAACACCCGCCAGGCTGATGGTGCCGCCTGGCAGATTGCTTGGAAACCCCGTCTGTAACCTCTTTCCCCTTGCTGACCAAGCATGCAGCTGTAGACGAGGATTTGTGTACAGTGTTGCAGGACTCCACCTCGTCTCATGAAGACACCAGAGCAGCCTAGATGCCTAGCAGTCGGGGACGAATACGTAGCAAACCTTTACATGTTGAAGTATGATGCAGCCTTTTTAAAAAATCAGCGATATATAAGAAAATGCTCAAATGAAGAGAAGCTACAAAAGGATATATGTGATACAATCCAAAAATTAATACAGAATTCCTGTGGAAAAGGATGCCAAAATGTTTTCAGTAGCTTGCTTTAATTAGTTGACTTTCAGGGGATTCTCACTTTCTTCTTCATACTTTTTTGCATGTGTTTTTCAGAATTTCTCCAATGGGCCATATAATGTCAATAGTGAGCACATGATTTTGGTCAGAAACTAATTTTGTGTTTTGCTTGGTGGTTTGGGGATGCCAGGGATCAGGTCTCAGCACCTGCTAGGCAGGTGCTGTCCCTCTGAGCTACACATCCAGCCCCAAAACCTGGTCTTAAAATGAAGCCGAAAATGTTAAGCAAAGCAGTGACCCTGTGAGGTCTTGTTCATCGTGGCTCCAGAAGTGAGTCTGATTTGCAGTTGCCTGGAAGGGATGTTGGAATTACACTTTCTGATGTGACCCTCAGACTAGACAAGTTTGTAGAGTCTTTAATCAAAGTGGCTATGATTTCTACAAGAAGAAACCATATTTTCTAAATTTATCAGAACTTTTTAACAAATCAGCAGATGGTAGAGGGACAGGTAGATATCATCCACTAAATTTCCCATAGTCCTTTGACAGAGCTCCATCCAGGAGGCTAAGAGCACGTCGCTCTAGCACCTTGTGGGGCAGGGGCGGGTGGGTGCTCAAAACACCAAGCAAGGGACAGGACAAAGGCCGAAGGCCAGCACACATTGCCAAGGGCTCAGAATTCGGGCCTGGGTCATGAGGGATCTTCAGACATGATCTTGAAGAAGGCGTTCACAGTGAAATAGGGAGACTGTTGAATTGCCAGAAGTTTTTGCATGGCTAAGAGTGGTCCAGCTGCTGTTCCCAGAGTGCAGGGCAGTGTCACAAATACACATATGGATAGAGAAGTGCCAGCTGTGTTTTGCTGAGCAGAAGTACAGATCAAAAACTCAAGTTGGATGTATAGTATAAAGCATTCGTTGATCTTTTTCTCAGAACATCCGCCCAAAGTTTTGCTGGAGTCCAAAGAGGCAATGAAATGATTGCATGTTGTTAAGACAAACGGCAACAAAATACGACGCTGTTTTCACGCAGTACTTAGTATACCAAGCATACCAGATTCTGAAGTACTGATGTGAAAGGGTTGTCCTTGAACACAAACACACACAAGTTTTGGGGTAAGTCAGAGCTCTGGTTGGCCCAGAAGACCACAGATTTTGAGGTTTATTCTGTCTGGAAGTTTCTGTACATCGGGTGGTGTAGGGAGGGGCAGGTGCTGCGGGCATATGGCGGGTGGAGAGCAGGGACGCTGCTGACATCCTACAGTGCTCTTTCTGTCAAAGAATCGCTACCCAAGATAGCAGTAGTTCTGAGGACCCGTGTGTAGGTGGAAGGACAGCATCACCGTCCCGTGCTGTGGTGGCAGGCTGCAGCCTCCTGGTGACGATTCCAGGCTGCCCGGACTTGCCGTCTCTATGTCCTGCATGTCCCGCTGGCTCCAGGTCTCATGGGGGCCGCCAAGCAGGACAAAGCGCGTTTGTACTCTGTACAGGGGAGTTCCGTGTCACGGCCCCTCCCCCCGCCGTGGTAGAGGCCGGCACCTGGCTTGGGCTGGTGTGGGGGCTTGTGAGGAGGACCCGGACGAGTCCTGGTGGCCGGTTGGGGCTGGGTGGCCCGAGCAGGGGCGTCTGGAAACACGTGCTTCCGCAGCGCCGACGCACCTGTCGCCTGCCAGGTGGTGAATGTGTCCAGGCTGGAGGGCGAGGACAGTCCTGTGCAGCTCATCTACTTCGTGGAGGATCGAGACGGAGAGAGGCTCAGCGCAGTCGCGTCTTCTGACCTGATCAACAAGATCGACCTCCAGAGGGCAGCCATCATCTTGGGGTACCGAATCCAAGGTGCCATCGCCCAGCGTAAGTTCGGGCCTGTCCTGCCAGCGAGCTGAGTTTACAACATTCTATGTGTGCACAGTCGATCTGCGTCTTACACCCTTCTGAACAGGCACCTATACAGAAGATGCTTGGTTTTTCTTTTTCACTCTGAGGATCAAACCTAGTGGTGCTTTGCCACCGAGCCACATCCTCATCCCTTTTTTATTTTTTATTTTGAGACGGAGGCTTGCTATAGTAAGTTGCCCAGGTGGGACTTGAACTTGCGATCCTCCTGGCTCAGCCTCCCTCATTACCGGGATCACGGGCAGCCTCCGCACCCGGCCTAGGATACCTGTTAAAGTTCATTTGCTGAGCCCTCCTTTATCACACATCTTGCGTGCATCATTGTGGCCACTCGGGCTGTTTTTTCTACCTAGCATTTTATAGCCACAGCGTCAGAGTGAGTTACAGTACCTCACTCCAACTTCTTGTTTTGTTTTTGAGTCAGGGTCTTGCTATGTGGTGCAGGCTGGCCTTGAACTCACTGTTAGCCTGGGCTAGCTTGGCCTTATAGCAGTCCTCCTGCCTCAGCCTCTGAGTCCTGGGACCAACTTTAATATCCCTTCTCCAATGTCTGTACTATTTTTCTTTTTAAAAATCTTGTCTTAGGTAAAATAAGGTTCTTGTTTACTTTTATTCCAGAATCCTCTGTGTCACATTCTGGCCGTTGGTGGGGACAGTGAGTCATACGGGGAGCTGGGAGGTGCACTCTGGGTTTATTGGCTCCTTCAGGGTCTGCAAGCACAAAGACACGCTTCATTCTTACTCTTTCCAGCCTTGCTTCTTTCCCACCCTGTCCTCACACCACTCCGGTTTGGAAAGAGGTATTTTGCTACCATTTTGTTATTGTTGGCAGGGCCCTGGTTTCCGCCCGCTGGGTGGTGGCTGCTCTTAGTGCCTCTTTTCCAGCGTTCGGGTTCTGGATACATATTTAAAATGGAGGCTCGGGGGAGGCATGGAGAGCACATTTCCCTAGCCACACCTTTATGAACCAGCCTGCTGTTCTACCATAGATACTTTTCCTCTCTGGCCTTTGTGAGAGCACAGTGACACTTGCTCCCACCCTTAAGGGGTCAGGAGATGTCTCAGCGTCTGAGAATCCTGAAAAACTCTTTGCTGAGAATGTGCAGGAGACAGCGCAGGTTTGGAAAAGATGAAGCTTTGAAGTTCTCCTTGGTAGCATCGGGAGGTTCTTTCCCCATTTGATGGAAGAGGAAGGGAGGGGACAGGAACCCTTTGGTCGGGAGTGCGGAGGATTTGAGACCTGACTGCGCAGGAGTGTCTTCTGTTCCAAACTGGTGAGAGAGTCACAGCGAAAGCGCTGCCTGGTGTTGCATTGTGTGTGACAGTCCTGATTGTCAGAGAAACCCCCGCCCCACTGACGTCTTAACCAGGGTGACTGAGGCAGGTTATGGGCGCCTTGCAAGCCTCCTCCCATCGGGTCTTGCCCCTCTCCTCCTGTCTCATGCTGAAAACCGTGTGGGCAACCATTCTGGGCCTCAGGGCTGGTGGTAGAAGGAGGCCTCAGCCAGCTCCAGGGCCAGCCCCAGGGCCCTCGGGGACACTGGTGTCAAGACCCGGCTTTCCACCATCTCGGCCTCTCTGATGTTTTATTAGGTTAGAACTAAGAATAATATCTCTCCGCTCCTTGGCTAATGCTATCACTGCCCTTATGTCATCACTTGTTTTTGTGCAGAATGAGCTACAAATACAAATTAAATTCAGGCCAGGTTTAAAATACCCACTTTTAACCCTTTGTCACTGCCTCCTGTGTCTCCTGCGGTCTCTGCTGTCATCTGTGCCTGTCTTGTGGTCTGTGTGGTGGAGAGTGCTTGCTCTGTCTCTGTTGTTTTCTCAGCACGTGCCTGCCCCGAGAGTCTTTGTGGCTGTTACGCCTTCAAGCAGAGACGTCTGGACCGCAGGGCAGCGATCAGCCATTACAGGGTGTGAAGGAGGATAATGCGGTCCCTGCCCAGATGACTAAGACAGATTTGAACAGTCCAGACTTGGCATCGTGGCCAGATTAATGCGCAGAAAGGTGCATTGTACCAGGCTGATAAATTTATGTAATAAGAGGCATTTTAAAAGAATAATGAAGCACCATCTGCAAAACAAAGACAAGAATAAAAGACTTTAGACACAGGAGAGATTAGTATTGTTAGGAAGCAGCCCTAAGGGATGAGAGGCATTTGGGTGACATAACTGGATCTGAATGGGAGAAGTGCTGAGCCTTATAGGAAACACTAAGCCTTATGGGAAGAGCTGAGCCTTATGGGAAGCACTAAGCCTTATGGGAAGCTGAGTCTGAGGGCGGAGGAGCCCAGGACACAGAGGACACAGGGCCCCATCCTGGGAGCAGGGGTGGGCAAGGAGCCATTGGGGTAGATTTGGGGTCCCAGAGTCGGGGAAGCAGGATCATCCAAGGTGTGAAAGATGAGGGGGCTGCATAGGGGTGGATGGAGATTGGCAGATTCCAAAGGAATAAGATCTTCTTCCATTTCATTAAAATGCAGTTTCCATTAAAGTTCCTGTTTCGAGGGTTCAGAGAAGGTCGCAGATGAGGAAGTGATGGTCGTGCCTGTGAACCAGGGTTAGGGCCTCAGTTCCAGCAGTGAAAGTGCCTTGAGAAAAGTTTCAGGATCTTAGCGATTCTGTATAAAAAACTGTTGTAAAGTATATGTAGCATAAAACTGACCGTCCTGACCATTTTTAATTGCACAGTTCAGTGGCACTGACTGCATTCACAATGTTTGTATCAGTCCTCACAGTCCGTCTCAGGGCCTTTTCATCCTCTCAGGAGAAACTGCCCCTTCAGGCCCCTTCCCTCACTTCACCCGGCCTGGCCACCGCTGTCCTTTCTGTGTCTATAAATTCGCCTGGTTTAGGTACCTCGTGTAAGTGGATCACATGATATTTATCCTTTTGTGTCTGGCTTCTTTCGCTCAGCGTAACATTTTCAAGGTTTGTTGAGTTGTAGCGTATATCAGAATTTCCTTCCTTTTAAAAAACCAATCAGGGCTGGGGATTTAGCTCAGTGGTTAGAGTACTTGCCTTGCAAGCGCAAACCCCAAGTTTGATCCCCAGCATTGAAAAAAAAAAAAACAAAAAAATCCCAAAAAACCAGGTGGTATTTGCAGTGTACATGGTGCACATTTTGTTTATCCACTCACCGTGCGTAGAATTTGGCTTGTTCCCACCTTGGGCTACCGTGATCGATGCTGCTGTAAACAGTGCCGACTTTGTCATTGTTTGGTTGCTGATGTGGCAATGACCGATTGCCTTTGTGTTCTGGCGTGTCGCCTTAGGGTTAGCAGTACACAGCATTATGACGCTATGTAGTGATTTGTTTCCTCAGTCATTCCCCCTTCCCTCGCTAGATCCTGTGCTCCCTTTGTTTTGTTTTGTTTGCTGCAGTGTCTCTCTGTGTAGCTCAGGCTGGCCTTGAACTAACTATGTAGCCCAGACTGGCTTTGAACTTGTGGCAATCCTCCTGCCTCGGCCTCCTGAGTGCTGGGATTACAGGTGTGCATCTCCACACCCAGCCAGAACCTGTCTCTCGGAGGGGTTTGTCTGCTTGTTGGTCCTTGTCTCCTGCCTTCAGAACTGTGTCTCGCCCTTAATGAATGTTTGTGGATAAGTAGGGTGGCTTAGTGGCGGGGTCGGGGATAGGGGAGAACTTCCTTCCTACACCTGCTAGTCTGGGCTTATGCACTCCATGAGAACTGGGAGACCGAGTCCCTGCCGTGCTTGGCACAGTGGTCACCACCATCTTCTGGAGCTGCTTTTTCCTTTATCTGCCTTTGGACAACGTCGTACTGGACCACCTTTGCCGAGAAATGTCCTGCGGTGAGAATTGCACAGGGAACTAGTAGAATAGACTAGCAGCCAGGAGACACGGCGTCGTCTGAGCTTCGCCCTTAAAGCAGCCGCGAGCCCTTAGACGCATCCGAGGTGCCATTGTGGCCCTGGTGCGTCCTCCGGTGTTGCCTGCGTTTGCCGCGTCGCGTTTCCTGTCTCTGAGGAGCGTAACCTGTGTCTTGTCTCGAGTGAAGTGGCAGGGACCGTCCGTCTGGATGTGTGGAGAGGCACATCCAGACCCGGGCATGACTTGCGAGCCTCACGGGACCTCTGCTTCCTCGCCCGCAGCCGTGGACAGGGTGAAGAGGCCGTTGCCGGAGTCCCAGGGCAGCAACCTGTGGGTCATCGTGGGCGTGGTCGTCCCGGTGCTGGTGGTGATGGTCATCGTCGTCATCCTGTACTGGAAGCTCTGCCGCACGGACAAGCTGGACTTCCAGCCTGACACGGTGGCCAGCATCCAGCAGCGGCAGAAGGTAAGGCCGGCCGGGCGGCGTTCACGCGGACGGGCTCGGGGGACAGAGGCCGTCTGAGCCGCGCTGATGGCGGGGGAGCCTCCCGAGCTGGGCGGCGTCTGCCCCCAGGCCAGTCCTTCCGCGGTGGTGGATGCTTTCCAAGAGCGGGGAGCTGCCGGGAGGCTGTGAGCGCCAGTCTGCCACGATTTTATTTCTGAGGGCTCTGCTGGAGATCATATCCTTTCTGGTGGGGATTCTGATCTGTTTCTGGATATTTTTGGGGAACAGGGGCCAAGAGAAGGTTTCTCAGGTCGGTATCTGTGACTCATACAGAGTCCCCTGGATGGCTCCTCTGTGTCCTGTCCACCGTGTGGGAAGCCCACCTAGCCTCTTGTTGGAGACCACTTAGTCATTGAAAATCGGCATACCTGCCTTAAATATTTTACCTTCACATGCACAAGGGGGCGTTTATTTGCCCGTCTTTCCGTGTATCTCACTTTGTTCTGAGTGTTGGTTTACCGAGAGGAACTCTGTATGATTTACCTCCTGACAAACGGTACCCATCCTGTTTCAGCTGCAGTCTCTAACTTGAGTTTCTTTAGTGCACAGCAAAGCCCTCTGAGTGCAAAACCCTCTTGATTTTTTTCAGTGCCTCCTTCCACCCTTTACCCTGCTCCACAGTTTTTTAAAGTTGATTCGCCTACATCTAATTTGACAGCAGCGGTTTTTTAATTTTTTTTTTTAGCAGCCCATTTTTCATGTGTCTTTGCAAAGCTTTCAATTTAGTTTTTATAGAAATAGTAATTCTCTTTGCACTTGTATATGTCAACTGTCTCTATAATATTTGCCTATCACATCAGGTTTCTGAGCAGAGAAACTGACCTCAGGTAGCAGCTAGCTCACCTGATGCGGGCAGAAGCATGCTGGACTCCTAGAGGGGAGCTACCAGCTGGGGACGGTCAGCCCCGCAGGAATGCCTGGCAGCATGCACCACGGGAGTGGGGTGGTCAGTCTGCTGTCCCACTTGAATAACAACAGGGGACGCACCCTGCTCTGTGAGTGTAAGAATAAGCCAGCAGAAGAATCGAGAATAAAGAACTGCCCTAGAAACCTTTGTTTCATATTGATTCTGACTTCATTTTTATTAGCAGCGTTAGCTATACATTCTCAAGTGTTTGTGTCTTATTTTTATTTTTTATTTTATGAAAAAATAAAATTTCATAAGCAAATAATAACAGAATAACAATAGTTATTGCCCTGTGTATCGTTATTGTCAAAGTAGTTACTCAGAGGATAAGACAGAAACCAAAAAGATTCTTACAAAAAAAAAGAAACATAATAATACACATCTTTCTCTTCAGTGAACTAAGATAAACTAGTACTATAAATGAAACCAGTTAGCACCTAGTAACCTTTTAATTTTATTCTGGCTGTCTCAGTATGAAGAATTCTGCGTATTACGAACCTTGCCACGTCGAATAAAAAGTTTTATTTTTTTACCTGTCTGCATTTATGATCGCACAGCCTGTGCAGGGTGTCGTGTGGTGTTGTGTTGTTGTTACATTGTAGCGAAGGGCAAGGAAGAAGTCCTGACAGACCAATGATTCATAGTGTGAATTTCATTGCAGTAAGATCTACAGTAGGTCAGGAACCTTTTCATTCTGGTGACAGGATACTGTGACAGGGAGATCGAAGCCGGCCCAATGATTGTGTTGGGGCTCTTCTGGTCCATTCTCTGACCTCCGGACCCCCTGCCCGGGGAAGCCCGTCCGTTATCTGTACTTCAGTGAATGCTCAGGGGTCGGCATCTCTGGTTGAAAATAGGATGCTCTCCACGCTTGCTCTGTCTCACACTCTTACATCCGAAATATTTCCGCCTCCTTGTGTCGCTGTGAATCAGATTGGCAGAGTTTTCAGAACTTCAGGCCTCCGAGTTGTTCTTTGCCTTCTTCAGGTGCTGCGGGTGGCGCCTGTGTGTTTCCAGTGTGGTTACGGCGAGGTGCCGGCACAGAGGTTCCTGGCAAGACCTCGCCCAGTTTCAGAAGCAGGGTCTGGTTTTGGTGGTGCGTGAGCCTGCCGTGTGGATCTTTTCATGGGTTTGCACCAGGAAAATCGTGATCTTTCTTTAGTTTCAGAACAAACTCCCTGTTCCCTTGGCCTCCTCTTAGGCGGCAGTTGTGAAGGGCTGTGCCCTGCCCTCAGGTCTGCGGCGAGGGTGGCATCTTCCCCCGACGCCGCTCCCCCCGCTGCTTTCTGCTTTCTCTCCCCATCCCATTCGCCTGCCCTGGTGCCGCTTTTCGCTACTCTGCGAAATCCCGTGGCAAATCCAGAGCTGCAAACACCTGGAAGCAATAAATCTGCTGACCTGCAGACCACACCTCTTTCCCCTGTGATGAGAAGGAGACCTCTTCGGGTTGTCTGGGAGTAGATCATTTTTGAAATACGATAAGTGAGAGAGGCCATTTTGTCATATGTTGAGGTAGAGTCCTTTCCGATTTCCAGTAAGAAAGAAAAAACCCCACAAAACTGTGTATCTTTCCATTATCTGCATCCTCTTTACTCTGTGGTTCAAAGTCATCATTTGTTACTTTCGCCTGAAAAACCCTAGCTTGGATCCTCTTTGCCACGAGTGGCATCGGCCGGGTGAGGGGTCCGCTGTGGGACTTGTTCTTTCTGAGAAGGACAGTTCGCACCCAGTTGCTGGTCTGGGATCGTGGCTCCTGAGTGGCTGGCACCCTCACCAGAGCGAGCTGGCCCTGTCCCTGGACGTCCAGGTGCCAAACTTCTGAGCCAGCCTGAGTGACAGGCACTCACAAGGCGACCTCTGCCCACGGGGCTTCAGCGCGGCAGGAGGACAGTCCTGGGAAGCAGCCGTGTAGCTCTGCCTCGGACAGCGGGCAGGTGTGCTGCACAGAGCAGAGGGGCTGAGGAATGACTCGGGCTGTAGAGGGCAGAGAAGGGCAGGAAAGCTGGGGCGCAGCCCGCACCCGGCCACGGGGAGGCCCAGGTCCAGCCAGCGCAGGCTCTTTCGCAGGGAGGCAGCTTGGACAGGTTTCCCTTTGCAGCGATCTCTTGGGAAGGCAGTGCAGACCTCAGGGAGCGCTCCTCCCTCCCGCAGACGCAGCCGGCCCCAGCTGACCCACCCACTGGGCTTGTGGGGGAATCCCAGAGCGCTGCCCCCTCCCGGGTTACCAAGGTCCCCCAGCCCGCCGTGCCGAAGACGGGCAGATGGTAGGAACTTCACCTTGTCCTCACCTGAACACGAACGGCATGATGGTCGTGTGGATTTTCCACAGATTTCACCCGCGGAGTAACAAATGCCGACAGTGGCAGGTTCTACACGATTGCACATTTTTATTCTCACACCGCTGGGATGTGTACTGTGCTTGGTCTTGTCGTCCGAGCTGCCCCGTCCCGGGGGGGGCAGGGTCAGGCCAACCCTGAGTGCTGGGGACTTCAGTGTGCTCCGTCCACCTGGCTCTCGTTATATTTGTGGCCTGCGGGTTTTGAGTGCATCAGGCATCTCTTGTTACTTGCTGGCCTGCTCTCCAGGACCTCCCTGACTCTTTGGGAGATGTGTGTTAGTGGGGCACAGACAATGCGGCTTGTGCCCTCCGTGATGTATTAAAGAAAGAGAGAACAAAAGAACCACCCTGCTTCAGAAATAGGTGGGCCCTTATATGAATATTGAAGACTCTAATTAATCTCGACTCATTGAAGCCTGTTCCGTGTGTGGATGCTGGGGATATAATGCTATCCAGACTTCACATTTAAAAAGAGAACAGAAAAAAAGAAATGGAAAAACTAGCTATAACGGGTCCAGAAAGTAGGAATGAAAGAAAATGGGTGAATTCTGTAAAGGGGATGGAGCTGTCGAGTATGATTCTTTTCCTTGTGTGCAGATGGCTTTTGTCTTCTGTGTAAGCACAGATTAGTTGCCCGATTTCTATTGCTGTGGAAAGCTGCGACTTACCCAGCCTGCACCACGTGTATTTAAAGATGCTAGCTGGAATCAGCAATGAGCCAATAGGACGTGTACATGTCATTTATGACACATGACCTTTGCTTGGCTCCTCATAAAACCCAGTAAGTTGTGTGCCTCAGCTGACCTTTCTGAAGTTCATTCAGTCATCAAATATCCTGTCACTGACTTTCAAAATATTGCACCTAAGTTTGTATCTATAGCTGTAACTACTGCCTGCGGACTCAGCTGTCGTTACGAACTGCTTGAGGTTCCTTCCGCCAGCAGCAGGTCCAGCGCCGTCTATCATCGGCATGTTTGTGCAGGACGCTGACCCTTCTGCAGTGTTCTCGCGTGTCTGATCTGTTTGTCTCCTCCGTGAGCCCTGACGGTTTCTCAGAGAAGGCGTGTC
This sequence comes from Hystrix cristata, assembly GCA_004026905.1. Classification (NCBI taxonomy): domain Eukaryota; kingdom Metazoa; phylum Chordata; class Mammalia; order Rodentia; family Hystricidae; genus Hystrix; species Hystrix cristata. Next base: position 60,181 of record PVJO010004506.1, on the reverse strand, counting down.
GTGCCTAGACACGAGCCACGTACACGGTACCGAGGAAGCCGGTACAGCTTGTGTTTTTATGTTATGTCTTTGGTTAGATCAGACAATCTGTAGCTCCTCCAGTTTGGTTAAAGCAAACTCATAGTGAGCTAAAAGAGATTGTTGCCTGGTCCTCAGCAATGTGGTCTCTCTTACTGGAAATACACCAAAAGGGTTTTAGTGAGATCAGTCAGTGGTGGCGGCGGTGGTCAGAGCACCATTGATTGTTTGTTACGCGTTCACCTGGTTTAGGGACCTGCAGGGAGGTGAGACAGGGTTAAAGCAGTGTCCTCAAACTGGAAATCACGTGTTGGGATTTTTATTACCAGCCAGGAGCAATCAGTGTCAAATTTTAAAATTTTTTAGTCATCTTAAAAAAGCTTAGCAGATGGACCCTTGAGAATTATATAGAGGGAGTGTATTGGGAATTATATAATTCCATCTCAAGATGAAAATAAGATTTATAGTTCTGTAGTCCATAAATTAGGGTACATGCTGAGGTCTGCTAGGAATCCATCCTAATTATATGGAATTTTTTTTTTTAAAGTTTAAGAGTTGCCCCGGGCTTGCCTAATTTTCACATACATAATACAGTATTTATATTTTATATATGCTTTGGAATCTTTATGGATGTTTATAGCAAACAGGGAAGAACATTGGACTAGTAAGTGTTGGATGTGTAAAAGGCATATTGATGATCGCTATTAAATGTGATTGACAGTAGAATCCAACCACATTGCTGGGTAGTTAATCGAAATCTAGAAAGTACACAGGGTAACAAACAAGTGAGCAGAGAGAGGCCATGAGGGACACAGAGCACAGGACTTTTCCTTAAGTGGCCTGAACACGAGACAAAGTAAATATGGAGCTGGGAGCTGTGGTACACACCTGCAGTCCCAGCACTGAGGAGGCCGAGGCAGGAAGATCACAAGTTTGAGGCCAGCCTGGGCTACGTAGCAAGACTGTCTCAAAAAAAAAAAAAAAAAAAAAGCCAAACAAAAACAGAACAAAAAACTAGGGAAAAAGAAAGGAAAGTCTTATTCCTTTGTCCTCTGTTATAAAATAAGGCTTTGAGACCCAGCAAACAGGGGCTTGCAGAGCTTGTGGGGCTGAGACTGGAGAGCTTCCAGCCAGCATGCACATCCTGGGCCCAGGTGCTTCCCAGCATGGGAAGATCCTGGACAGCCCTGCTGTAAGAGCTCTAAGTGAGACAGAGGTGCAGAGCCTGGCATGGGTCTGTCCCAGGACAAGTGCCGTCCTGTCTGCTTTGTTCTTGCTGATTCTCTCCATGGCTGGGGGCTGATGGAGCTGCAGCTCTTCCACAGAGACATTCCTGCCCTCTCTGCCTGCTCTGCAGAATAGCCAGATCCACAGCATGCAGCACAGACCCAGCGGTCCCTTCTCTTGGCTGTGCCTCTCCTTAAAGACAGGCACACAAGACAGGGAGAGACGGAGCCTTCGCAGGTCTGTGCTGCTCCGGGAGGGCGCTCTGCCAAGCGTTTCATGTCTTTCTATCGGATGTCTCAGTGGTTTCTCCACTCTGCACCCCAAGAAGCCGCATGGGTTGGGGGGGCTTTCTTTAACCTGGGAGCAGCGCTGCAGGGTGGTGGGAGAGGGGAGCTCGGGAAGGACACTTAGAGGCAAGAGCACGTGCAGGGCTGTGCATCTGCAGTTTGAGCCCTAAAGAGGCAGCTGCTCCCGGGAAAATGTCTGTCCCCGCCCAGGGCCGGGCGAAGAGCTCTGCGCCGGTCCGGTCTCATGCAGCAGCAGGTGGAGGGTTCTCCTTTGCAGAGTGAGGGGGGTGGGGTGCACGGTGTCGTGGCCTGCACTTGTAACGGGATCTCCTTCGTGAGAAGGGAGAGTATAAGGGATCAGTTGGTCTTTGCCTTTTGTTTCCAAGCAACTCTTTGTAAACTACCTTTACGGTACGTTATGTCCCCCTCTGCTGGCACAAATCGTTATTGCAGGCTGCTTTTTTTCTGCCGTTCCTCCTGGAGTTTTGGCTAGAAAGACCTCAGGTCACAAGCTTGAGCCATCGGTATCACTTATTTGTGCACACAGTTAAGACAAATACAATAAGTACTTGTGTTTTTTGTCTGAAAAGACTGCCCAGAAGGGGTTTGGCTCCTGCTGAGGTGACCCTCGGGATGATTGTTCTACCTGCAGTTTATTTTCCTATGCTCTTTAAGGTGGATTGAAGGGAACTGTTCGTTGTCACCCCTGGTCCTTTTAGTGTCAATGAAAATGGTGCATGAAAGTGGCCAGGGGTGGAGCTCAGTGGTAGAGCTCTCGTCTCATACGCATGAGGCTCCAAGTTGAATCCTGGCACCGGGAACAAAAACGGCGCCCACATCGCCAGGCATGCAGCATCCTGCCTGTCTCACACAGGTCTGCGGCGCAGCTCCCAGGTCTGGTCATGGCCAGCGTGTGTCCTCAGGGAGGACGCTGGCTCCCCTCGCTGTGAGCTGGAGCCCTTTCTCCTGTGGCTCTGTGCCTCTCTTCCTTTATGGATCTCTCCTTTCTAGAAATTCTTTCTTCTCTTGGCTTCTGTTACCCTGAACTTGGCAAATTCTTCTGTTTCTTTGAAGTCACCTCCTCCTTTCTGCCGTGCTTCCTTTTCCTCTTCTTAGCCCCGAGTGGTTAGATGTTCTCTAGTGTTTTATCTCCAAATCTCTATTTGTCTGGAAACATCACAGCTTTCCTGCTCGCCACCTTCTGGTGTCTAGCTCTTGGTGTCACCTCTCAGCCTGAAAGAGCCCTGAGCTGTTGTCCTCCAGCTGCAGCTGCACCCAGCCGCCCTGTGGGGCCTTTTCCGTCATCGCGCTGAGCATGTTCAGGGTGACACCTGCCTTCCATCTCCCGGGCCACCGTTCCTTCAGCTCACGCCCCTTCTGCCTCAGCCCTGCTGTGTGTGCTGCCCTGCTGGAAACTTGCAGGTCACCGGCAGCTTTTCACGCTCATTCCGGTTTGGCTTCTGGTTCCTTCTGCCGCTTTCCAGGGCCGTCTGTCCCTTCCCATTGTCCTTACTGAGAAATTGGGGCTCAAGACTCTGTGGTTTTACGTACATGGGGTGTCACTGGGCGCACTCACTGGGCCCTTGCCTCTTGTCTTCTTGGACCTTAGAGATCTGCTTGTTAGAAACATTCAGTGGTTTTCTGACTGCCCAGAGAAGTTGGCCTGGGGGGCATTTCTGTATGGCAGTCCCCACATTCTTCCTCCTCCAGAGATAATGGCATCTTTTCCAGGTCTCAAGTAGTCTTCCATCTCTGACTCAGTCTACGATATGTGATTGAAATATACAGTGACTGTGTATATTTAAAAAATGTTATTACAATAAAAGACATATTGCCATTTATCATCCTCAAAAATCTTCCCCCTCACTTCACACTCACGTATGCGTCACCCTCGCCACTTTCTGAAGCAGCTCTGGCACCACGGGACTTCTGACTCTTCCCCAAAGTCAAAATAACCATGAAAGGTAAACGTTTTGAATCCATTCAGGACATCGAGGTGGCCAGGACAGCACAGCTAACAATACTCGTGAAAGAGGACTTCCAGAGCTGCTTCTGGAAGTGGCAAGAATGATGGGATAAGTGTGTTGGAAGTCGGGGGGATTGTTTTGGGGGGATTCATGGCAATGTGTCTTTTCTTTTTTTTTTTTTTTGGTGCTAGAGATCGAACTCGGGCTAGAGCACGCTCTTCATAGTTTCCTCTTTTTGTTTCCAAGTCCCGCCAGCCACCAGGGTCTGATCCCCAAACCCTTGTCCCTGTAAAGCCTGCTCCGCTGCTCTCTTTGCAGGTACAGGCACATGATTGCCACTGCGGCAGCGGGGCAGCTGCTGGCTCAGAAGAGCTTTTGCATTTTGGTCTTGCTGTTTAATCCTTGCAGTCTTGTTAATCTCTTGCAAACATCTGTCACAAATTCTAGGTACACGCAGGACCTTGCACACAGCGTTCTAGAGATGCTTGTGGAACTGGGCTGGCGGCGTTGCCGGTATAGTCCTGGGTCAGACGTGCTCCCCTCGCGCACCCACGTGACCTCTCTTCACCGTCCGCAGATGTCACGTTAACCACCTCGTTTGTGTGTGTGCCTGTGTGTGTGTTTTAGCTACAGATCCCTAGTGTGAAGGGCTTCGATTTTGCCAAGCAGCACCTGGGGCAGCACAATAAAGACGACATACTGATTATTCATGAGCCGGCACCACTGCCGGGACCCGTGAAGGACCACACCACACCCTCGGAAAACGGAGATGTGCCAAGCCCCAAGTCCAAGATCCCTTCCAAGAACGTCCGCCACAGAGGAAGGTTCGTGCTGGGCTTCCTGGGTTGTCCTCTGCCTCAGAGCACGTTTCCGGTTTCAGGTTGTCAGTTTCTGATGTCAGAAGGGCTGGTGATGAGTTTTGCCTGTGGCCGCGGCCTGGAGACCAGTGAGTAGCCCGGTCACATGCCGACCGAGGGCTTGCCGGCCATCTGCTGAGCTGCTGGAGCGGGCCGTGTGGCTCCTTCCCCAGAGTGTTTAAGATCAGGCGTCACCATTTGTGACAGTCCAGCTGTGCCTTTAGGCCCAGCGCCCATTCTCAGCCAGCGTTGCCTTCTCTGCCCTTGCCTGTGGTGCTGGCGGCTGGGTGTGACTTCACTGCTCTGTGCGCAGGTGACCTTGCCTGTGTCTTCCTGCTTGCTTTGCTTTTCTCTGGCTCCTTAGCACACTGCACAGGTCCCCTCGCCCCTTCCTCCCTGCCCAGCTCCCCATTCCCAGTTAATTTCCAGTCCCTATTAGAGAATCACTTACTCATTTGCCAGACTGCCAGGCAGTCCCTTGGTACCTGCTGAGATGGGAGAAGCGCTAGAGCGAGGCTGGAGAAGCAAAGCTCAGAATCAGGTCCTGGGAAGCTGACTGTAGGTTGCAGCACCACCAGCCTTTGGCTCTTGGAGCCTGCAATTGTCAGCCTTTCCTTGAGCTTTGCAACTCTGCCTGCTGATCTGCTGCTCAGAGGGAAAAAGTATGTGGCAAAACCAACATCTGAAGCGATGTCATGATTTCTGTTTTACCGGAAAACCTACTCGTGGGGCCTGGCCTAGTTTTAATGATGTAATGGATGTTAGAACGTGATCTTTATGAAAGAAAATGAATCATGTAGAGAGACGCTATTTGCTTAATTATTTTGCAAGCTGAGAATAAATCAAATTGTTAAGGGTGATTTAATATACTAGTAAAATTTTGCAAAGTGTTTTTTCCCTGTGGTGGTCTTACTGTGAGCATTAGTCAGAGCACCTCGGGTGGTCTGCGTGGTGTAGGTGGTTATCCCTCTAGCCCTCCGCTTCCACATTTGTGCATTCGACTGACCACGGATGAAAAATATTCAGGAAAAAAATGCATCTTTACTAAAGATGTGCGTACTTTTTTCTAGTCATTATTCCCTAAGCAATATGACAACTGTTTATATAGTGTTTACATTGTATTAGGTATTGGAGGTGGCCTGGAGACAATATAAAGAATACAGGAGGATGGGCACAGGGTCTGTCAAATACTGTGGCATTTTGTACAAGGAACTTCAAGTGTCTACAGATTTTGGTGTCTGTGGGGACCCTAAAAGCAACACTCTATGATACCGAGGGATGACTGTGTGATATCTCAGGTGTAGGTGGTTGTCCCTCTAACCCTTGGGGACCCTGGAATTTCTTACCATTTTCTGTTGTCACAGAAGCAGGGAGCTGAGTACAGGGAGTGCCAAATGATGAAGGATTTCCCTAGCCTGATGCGACCTGGCTACCACAATACCCTTGATGTGTTTTATGAAGAATCTAATCTTGGGAGGGCTGCTTGCCCCAGCATTGTGTGTGTAGGTGTCTTCCAAAGACCTGGAGTTATGTGGGGTGACTGAGGAACCATCCTGACCTTCTAGGGACTCTCAGCTCCTATTGACCCCAAACCCCAGATTCTTTCTGATCCAACTTGGGCAGACCCCGGCTGCCTGTTCAGCAGTGACCGGGCGCTTGGCTGTGGGCTGTCCTCCGGTCTGACACTTGGTTTCCTAGCAGCTGTTGAATTGCAGCCTGCCGAGCTGTTCAGTAAACCGTGTTCATCTGTCTCTGGGACATGGTGACTGTGCAATGTCAGTGTGACCCTTAGACTGTTTCAGCTCTACCAGTTGTGCCCAGAACCCCAACTTCCAAATTAATGTGACCTTTCTCTTTCTATTCTTGTTTTTAATGCGTGCATCTTGCCTTGTGTCCGCAGAGTCTCCCCCTCTGATGCCGACTCTACTGCCAGCGAGGAGTCCAGCGAGAGGGATGCGGGAGATAAAGCGCCAGCAGTGGTCCCCAAGGGCAAGGCGCGCCGAGCCCCGCAGAACGGTCCGTGACAGCCCTCGTTCTCTGAGTTAAAGTAGCCATGAGCTGCCCACGGCCCATAGTTAACCACTTCAGAGGAAAAACTCTTTTTCTTTTTTAAATCTGTGAAATGGGAGATGCACGTGAATTCCATGTGTGTCCATGTGAGTGTCTCAGCATCACATGTCACCATCGAGTGTGGTGTCGATGTCTGCTCTGAGCTGACGGGTTGCGTGGGAGGTCTGGAGTTCACCGAGGTGCGTTTTAAGGTTGCTAGTGTAGAGCCTGAATGATTTTCCTGCCAGAAGGACAAGGAGGAGCTGAGCGGAAACTGTAGTCCTAATGTCCAGCCCCAGCATACAGGGGCTTCTTAGGAGCCACTCCAAGGGGCTCCCCGCTGTGCACACCTCTGTATGTGTCCTAGCTCTGTCCCCGCAGGCAGGCTGTGTGTGCAGATGGCTCGGCATCTTCACGTGGGGGTCAGAGAAGGCGCTGCAGGCCAGCTGTGATGTGAATTTGGCTCCCTCTGAGGTTATTACCTGAGACGTGGCTCTGGAATGAGTCTCTGCCCGCAGCCCTCCAGGCCTGGGAGCAGGTTTGGGGTGAGGGAAGGATAGCCCGGTTTTTCTGTGAATTAAGTTTGTCCGTCAGCTGTTGTGTCGACTGGAGACTATTTAGATCTCAGGATTGTGTTTCAGTAATGCAAAGATAACTGGAAAGCCTTAGATGTTACTCTACACAGCAGTTTTTATACTTCTATTGTAAAAATCACCAATGTCTCCATATGAAGGTGCAGCTTGGAGTGAACCGTGCCCCGAAAATGAAGTGATTCTAGACGGTGGCCAGCGGCCTCTTCTGTCCTCACGCTCACATGGCCTTGCAGGTCCCTTAGCTCTGGAGGCTCCTGGGCAGACCGCCCATCCTCGAGACCCTCCAGCTCCTTCCAGCTGGCTCTTTTGTAATCTTAAGGAAATACCCCCTTTAGAGGAGGGGAAGAGTTTTCCTTTGGGTCCAGTTTCATAGAGCCTTAAAAATGACTTGGCACCATGGTAATAGGTGCCGAATTTCAGATACACAGGATTAAGTCCAGTTTTAATCTGCCATCCTGAATGACGGGAACACGGGGGAATTGTGCATTACTCTCATGTGTTAGAGAGCCAGTTTTCTCACTCTGTATATCAATTCACCTTAAACTGTGTCCTTTTAGAAAGGTGCTGTTATCGGGTAGGTTCCAATATTCCTGGGTTCTTCCCCTCCTCGAACAAAGAATTGAATGAGGAGGGCAAAAAATAGTTCTAAAGTTTTGTTTAAAATTATAGAGAGGAGAAGAAAAGGAAAGTTGAGCATAACAAGGGAAACAGCAAAATGTGCACTGGGCCAAAGGTATGATAGCCTCGGGGCGGGGTACACAGACACCGTCTTCTATGGGAGAGAGCATGGAGAGCTCCTTCCCTAGAGGTGCCAAAGGAAGAAAAAGTGCAGAGCTCGTGGCGCCATTCCTATTTATCTGGATTCTGTTCTCATGAGAGTTTCCTGATCCTGTGAGAAGTGGGGAGGTTGGGATTTCGCGTCCCAGGCTGACGCCAGGTCAAGACCATTCCCCCAAGGTCATGTTCATCCTCCCAGCCAGGTCAGGCCACACCCTGTTCCTACATCAGTGCCATAAGGTAGCTTTCATGCTTCTGCCGAGGTGTTTTATTGCTTGCATAGAAACTCGTGAAATAGTGCACAAACAAGATTCTTATTTTTTATTATAATTCACATAAAAATCCCCCTTTTTTTGCAAATCAAATGAAGTAAAAATGAATGGAGGCCGGAGGAGGCTGCCTGCAGACCTTCCTGGAGCCCTCCTCATGCTGCCCTGGGCCCAGCAGCGTCCCCTGACCAGCCAGCCCTGCTCAGGACTCTCGGTGAGGCTTCGGCTGCTGGCCCGGCTTGTCTGGCCCACGATGGGGCTCAGAGGACGCCGCTTTATTTCTGGTAGATTTGAGGTTGTGCTTTACCTCCTGGGTCGCTGTCCTGGAAGGTGACCTAGACCCTCCCGTGTCCCTGTGTGACCACCCACGTGCCCCTCACGTGCCACCACGGTCACGGTTGTGGGTGTTAGGATGAGTCACATGGTGAGTGCCGGCCACCTCCACTCGTGTGAGATATGACAGGAGAGGTGACACGGGAGACACTGTGTGGCCCAGAGCGGCAGCAGCTGCCAGGGTGGGCTCATGCTGCGGTCACCGCCTGCCCGACTGTGGCTTCTCTCCGTCTCCCCTCTCTGTTGTAGGAACGTGCCGAGCGGGTCAGGGCTGTGGAATGCCGCGGCTGCCTCTGTGCCCTCCCTCCGGTGGGGCTGTGCAAGTTTGTGACTTTTAAGTTGTTAGAACTTCGTTCATTGAAACTCTGCAAACGCTAAGTTCAAGAGTTTCATGTGGGAACTAAGCCGACATTTACTCTTGCGTCTGCTGAGGGCTTTGCCAAGCAGATTAATAGTCACCCAGATCGACTACATAGAACGCCCAGGCGCTGGTATCCGAGGGGTGTTGGAGCGCCTGTTTCTAAAATGATTATGATTATAAAATGCAGTTCACATCTTTTCACTGAGGCCAATTCTCAGAGGCTTCTTCAAGGAAGACATCTTACAAACTGAGCTGAGGTGACTACAGTCAGACAGTCAGTCAATCAGTCAGTGACAGCCGAGCACCTGGGAGGTGTCGGGTCCCGGGACAGAGAGTGTGGCAGGGTGACCGGGACCACCAGCATCGGCAGTGATGTGATTCGCTGCGTTGATTTGCAGATAACACAGTAACAGTTCCTTGGACATACCCGTTGCTAAAGCATTATTTGCACAGTGCCCTTTCCGCTTTCCACGTGCTCGGAATGACCCTGTCCTGTATTGTATCCTTTTTTTGGGGTCTTAAATGACAGAAGCTTATTTTTTCCTTCTAAAATGTTTACTTATTTTAATTGACGGGATGAAAATGTGTCTGTGTGTGGTGAGCACGTGATGTGTGTGCTGCAGAATAGCTTAGCAGTCTCTTAAACGTGAGCCGCCTCATGTGATTAGCGTCTTTTGTGTGTGGTGAGAATACTTCAGGTCTGCTCTCTTAGCTACTTTTAAATGTAACGATACCATTAGCAACTGCAGTCACCATGATGTGCCACAGCTCTCTTGACCGTGCTGTGTAATTTCTGCCATTGTGCTTTTTAAAAGTAATATTGGCCGAGAAAGGGGTTTTAATCCCAAGTCCCTGCTCGCCCTTGGACAGGACTCGCACGGCGTTCATCTGTGTGCATCCGTTGCTCCTCACGGGTCATCAGTAGCTCGGTGGGCCTCCCTTTGCGACATTTGTGGCCCCTTTAGAAGTCTAGTGACGCTTGGGGCCTCCGTGTAGGTGTTGTGCCTGCGGGCACTGGCAGGGCGGGCCGGTGGGGGCGGCACAGACAGGCTCCCTCCAAGGCTGAGGCAGGCCGAGAATTGCTGTGGCCTCCTTGCTGGGAGACTCGTGGTTGGAATCTGTGACTTCTAATCGCTTGGAATAATGGGACTATAATTCCAGTGGAGAGAAAATAAACAAAGACCTATGCACCCCTGATGTGCTTTCCTTGTATAAAACATCAGTTATTTCTTACTACTTTTCCAGCTCTTGGTCTTTTTTATACCAAAGAGAAACTTCTACATTTTTCACCTTTACTGGGGGTTTCAAACCTTCGGCTTTTGTATAAAAAGTTTCTACTGCTTTTGCTCCTGCAGCTGGTGGTGATGGCAGTTTAGGAAAGGTACCATGGCGCAGCGTCCCACCATTTCACCTCCTCTTCCTACGTCTTCTCTTTTTTTTGAGTTAAAATCTATTGGGATTATTTCTACTATAGGTAATGCTCATTACAGAAAAACTCATTACAGAAAATGCAAGAAATTGGAAAAAATCACTCATACTAAGACCCAGCCTCTGTTAACATTTTAAAGTGTTTTTTCCATTTTTTCCTGCACATTTAAAGTTCTTCTTTTTCACAGATGTTATTACTTTGAAATTTATCATAGTGAAATATACATAACATAAAATTTACCCTTTTAGCAACATTTTTTTTTCTTTTTTGAGACAGGCGCTCAGACTGTAGCCCAGGCTGGCCTTGAACTCACTGTGATCCTCCTGACTCAGCCTCTTGAGTGCTGGGACTACAGGCGTGCACCCAGCTTTTTAGCCTTTTCTAAGTATACTCTTTAATCTCTTTTTAACGTGGGAGCGAATTCCCTCCAGGCAGCAGGCTTTTCTCTTGCTTCTTGAGCTTTTCTTTCTCCATCAGATCCCAAAGGCAGGGAGCAGTCTTTGTTGAGCAGCACACACCCTGAGCCCGGTTTTGTGGCCTTTTGGTTTCTCAGCAGTCCAGTCCGTATTCGTGGGTTCCACATGCAGCAGGTCAGAGGGCAAAAATACTCAGAAAAAACTGCGTCTGTCCTGAATATGTACAGACTTTATCTTGGCCGTTATTTCCTAAGCAGCGACTGTTTGCACGGCCCTTACCTTGCATTAGAAACGATAGGAATCTAGCGATGACTTACAGGAGTGCACGCAGGTTACGTGCAGATAGTGCGCCATTCTGTAGAAGCCACTGAGCATCCTGTCTGCAGGGTTGAGGGCTGCAGTTTGCCGCCTCCACAACTGACTGCCGTCTCCGGATGTCGCTGAGCGTTCTGTGAAATGTTCTGTAAAGTTGCTTACTGAGCAGCTGAGCAAGTCCAGCCTCCTCCTGTCCTTTGTCTCTTCTTCCTGAAGATTTAAACCACGTCTAGACACAACAGGGCAGATTTTGAGAGTATCATAATGATTTCCTCACATCTTTGCTGGAAGTATTTGGACTCCGAAGTTGACGGAGACAGTGTTTAGCCCAGACCAGTTAAGCTCAAACAGAGAAACTACAAGTACAGTAAAACCTTGGTTTGCGAGCATAATTTGTCCTAGAAACTTGCTTGAGATCCAAAGCACTCATTTATCGAAATGAGTTTCCCCATAAGAGATAATGGAGACTCGGATGATTCACTCAGCACAACCCAAAAATAGTCATTATAAAATGATTACAATACTGTAACATAATACAAAATAATAAAGAAAATACAAAATGCAAAGACAAAATAAACAAACCAGTCTGCACTTACCTTTGAAAACCTTCATGGCTGGTGTGAGGGAGGCAAGAGAGAGCAGGGTCACTGTGTAGAATGACTTTCACTGTCACTAACGGAATCACTGCTCTCTCTTGGCTCAGCAGAATCTTTTTCTTTTTGTGCACCTTTAACAAGGGACCTGTCCAGTGACACTTGCCTTTGCCTTCCTCTGAAGATTTTCTGGAAATTTGACACTGCTCTGTTGTTAAACAGATTCATTGCTCGTACTGTGACAGCCTTTGTAGCGTTTTTCTACAAACTTTCCTACTGTCTCCCACAGTTTACACTTCTCCTTAATCTCATCTGAAGTGCGGGATCCTCTGCCTTTTCCTTCTCCTCCTCTGCAGACAAGATCTGCTCCATCAGCTCTGGCTGTTGGGAGATGATCACCCACAATCCCTCAGGGAGAGAGAGGGAACCGGTGTTGTGATCATGTGACATTTGGTGTCACGTGCTAGTTGTACTGTGAGACATTGCTCTTTATCAAGTTAATACCCACCAGAAGTGTTTGCTCGTCTTGTGGAACACTGGTAGAATAAGTTACTTGGAATCTAGGGTTTGACGTACTCTGCTGCTGGTGTCAGGACGCATTTTTGGTCACAGGTCTCATCAGGATTCTTTTAGGGATACTCGATGGTGTTGTTTCTTCGCCATTTCTTTAGGAGGACTTTACTATCTGCTTTGCTCCCCTGTTCCAGGCCCCCGGCTGCCCAGTTCCGGGACAGAGCAGCACTCTTCGGCCTCCATCTTTGAGCACGTGGACAGGATTTCCCGCTCCTCGGAGGCCAGCCGGCAGGTCCCCAGTAAGATCCAGCTCATTGCCATGCAGCCCATCCCTGCGCCCCCAGTGCCGCCCCCCATCCTGGCCGACCGAGTGGCAGAAACCAACAAAATCAACAAAGAGGTATTCGCTTTTATTCAAAATCACATTGATTTTAAAACATCCCATACTGATTTGGTCAGTGCTTACAAACAAACAAAGGTACAGCGTCATATGGTCATAAATGGTACAGGCTGCCAGTAAGTTTGCTTCACTGAAATAATTTTGGTTTTTTGACCAGGGTCTCGATATGCAGTTCAGGCTGGCCTTGAACTCACTCTGTAGCACAGGACGGCCTGAATTTGCAGCGGTGCTCCTGCCTCAGCCTCCCAAGTACTGGGATTGCAGGTGTGTGCCACCACGCCCAGCTTGTGTTTGGTTTTTAAACCAAGGTGCTGCCAGGCGCATGCGCAGAAGGGAGTTGCGGCAGAGGCCTGAGCCTGCTGCCCTTACATCTGCTCTGGTCCTGCTTCAGCTCCCGCTGGATCTTGGAGACCTGGTTCAGGTCCTGGGGCAGCAATGATGCTTCATCTTTAGTGTCAGGGAACTTGTTTCCCTAAACTGGGGAATTATCAGTAATGTGTTCTTTGCACATCAACCTTTACTGATTTTTTTTGTTATTTGTTTTGAGACAAGGTCTTGCTGTGTAGTCCAGGCTGGCCTTGAATCCACTATGCAGCCCAGGCTGGCCTCCAGCTCCCGGGGGGATCCTCCTGCCTCAGCCTCTCGAGTGCTGGGTTTACAGGCCTGTGCCATCATGCCTGGCTTGTCAGTCTTCCTTTAAAAATCTCTAAAAGTAGCAATATTATTGGGTCTGGTAAGTATCCTGTTTTCAGAGCCTATTTTGTCTAGTTACCAGACAAGTGTGTCTTCTGCGTTGTCACTGGCTGGTTTCCATGATTAGACTGAGCTTCTCCCCACTTTGAGGAAGGAGAAGCCGGGACTCCAGGCGGAGTAAAGCTCCATGCCTGTCCTCTGTCACTTCGCTTGCTGCCTTCCTCGGTCTGAGGATAGCAAGTCTGGGGTGAGGGAGAGGAGGGCTTTGCCCAGCGGGGGCCTGGGACCCCAGAACACCATGTCCCTGTCTCCTGCTGCCCATCCCCAGATCCAGACCGCGCTGCGGCACAAGTCGGAGATTGAGCACCATCGCAACAAGATCAGGCTGCGCGCCAAACGCCGTGGCCACTACGAGTTCCCAGTGGTGGATGAGCTGTCCTCGGGTGACACCAAGGAGCGGCACCGCGTGTACCGCAGGGCACAGATGCAGATCGACAAGATCCTGGACCCCACAGCCAGCGTGCCCTCCGTGTTCATCGAGCCCAGGAAGAGGTGGGCCAGGCCCGGGACACACCCAAGGCAGGGGCACAGGGACCCCAGGGTTGGTGCTCTTGAGGGCCAGTGAGGAGGAGGCGCGGGGCTGTGCCACCACCTCCGCCTCCGCCTCATCCCTGCCCCGCCTCAGCCCTGTGTGTGTTCAAGACCCGGCTCAGGCTCCCTGGAGCCCAGCTTGCCCACTCCCTTTCTGAATGTCTGTGCACCTAAGTGATGCAGTGATTCCCAATTGCTCTGTGGTCTGCATGTGTGGCCGGGTCTGTCCAGTGGGCTCTGGGCATCCGTGAGCCTGGGTGGTGGCTGCCACACCTTGGGTACACTGGGGTGTGTCTGACAGCGGCCACACGTTGCAGGCACGTAGAACACACACAGTGTGTAGTTGATGAACCAGCAGAGACAGCTCACTTCTTACAAAGATAATTCTTGCTTTTCCTGGCAGCTCGAGGGTGAAACGTTCTCCGAAGCCACGTCGGAAACACCAGGTCAACGGTTGCCCGGCAGACGCCGAGAAGGACAGGCTCATCACCACCGACAGCGATGGCACCTACAAGCGGCCGCCCGGCGTGCACAACTCGGCCTACATCGGCTGCCCGGTGCGTAGCGCTGAGCCTCCGGGAGTGGGTGGGGCCTGGGGACTTGGGGCGCAGCCTCCATGGACAGGAGGGCGAGCAGAGCGGTGGCCACTGGCGAGGGGCGGTAGATGCCAGGACTGGCGGGGCCGGGCCACTCCTGCTTGAGATCTGAGTCGTATCACCTGGGGGCTGCTGGGCAACACCCCTGGAAACGCGCCCCAATTCTCCTTGCAGCGTGGAAGCCCTGTCCTCAGCCTTCAGGGTGGGAGGGAGAGAAACGTGCAGTCGTGTGGATTTCCTGGCGATGGGAAGGGTCTGTGTGAGGTCTGTGTCCCCCTCCTGCCTCTGGGATGCTAAGAGGACAGTGTGTTTGCTCGGGTTAGTGACCCTTAACCAAAGTGCTTGGGACTGGAAGTGTTTCAGATTGTGGATTTTATATTTTGGAATATATGTATAGACTTTACTCATTGAGCACCCCTAATTTGAAAGTCCGGAATCCCAAATTCTCCAAAATCCCAAACTGAGCATCATGTCAGAACTCAAAAAGTTAAAGATTTGGAAAGATTCCAGGTGTTCGGTAGAGGAATGCTCAGCCGTGGTGCACGGAGTTTGCTCCCAGGTCTGGTTTATTGACCTGCCTCTTCACTGACTGTCTGGACCCACACGGGCGCGGCCTGCTGGCGGTGGTCCCACGGTGCAGTGCTGGCATCTGGGCTGATTGTTCCATACGGTTCGTGCCTCTGGTTTTCGGTGCCGTAGGGCGGTAACAGCACGGTGCTGTTACGCATCACAGTCTCCGTGCGTGTGAGAGCTGTGCAAGTCAGAGCAGAGCAATCCGGCCGGAGTTGTTCTGGACATTGTAATGTACATACCTGTAATGTACAGGCCACTGTATGTAATTCCTCGTTTGTCGACCACTTCACTTAACGACCTACTCACGGGAATGGAACTTGGTCGTTAAATGAGGAGTATCTGTACATTTTTTTATTTTTACTGGGGAGACAATTTAGTGGAAATTAAGAAATAAAGAATTAAACATGTTTTTCCCCACTGAAGGCAGATGTTCACAGCGTGAAGACGCACGCAGGCGCCCTGAGGAGGGAGCGCGCCGGCTCCTGAGGGGCCGTGAGGACCACGGGAGCCCTGCCCTTCTGGGGACAGACACACAGCCTCTGTAGGCTGCAGAGAAGTTAGCGGAAGGCACTTCTTTGAGGAAGGCAGCTGTGCTGTGCACAGTCACTTTATCCCGAGTTCAGGGAACCAGCCATTTATTTGAGGTTTCTATTTTTCTCTAAAGTTACACAAATAACACTGGAAGACGCTCAGTATCATTCCCGTACTGACCTGGGCCGTGGGACAGCCGAATCAGATTGCCTGGCAGAGACAGGCTGTCCGTGGACCTCACTGTGTCCCTAGTGTCCTGAAGACTGTGACCTGGAAACCTGCCTGTGAGGAGCGAAAAGCCGAGAGGCATAACCCGTCCTCAGCAGAATGAATGAGCCAGCAGTTCCCGGCCAGCAGCAGGGGGTGCTCTTGTGCTGTGGGAGGTCTGGGAGGCGTGTGTCCCAGCATTGGTGACATTTGGCTGTCCCTGGGGTCCCCAAGACAGTCAGCAGCGCTTCTGTCTGTCTGGAGCGGGGACTTCGTGCGGGGTGGGACTGACAAGAGGAGAAGCAGGACTGTGCCTTCCTCCCCGCCCTGGCGGCCTGGCCCCAGTCTCTCCAGGAACCTTGTATTAGTTAGCTGTCTAGAGCCAGTGGTCTGCAAGAGAGCACATTTAATACAGGCCATTCACCCACAAGCCAAACGCAGGAAGAATGCTGAATGTCTGTCTATGCACTGGAGACCCAAAAGATCCAGTCAAGGGCTGGGAGCCCACAGCACTGTCCCGTGTACATCCGTGTCTGCAGATGATGGCTGAAGAAATCTTTACTGGAACCAGGATACGATGCTCACAGCGGAGATGAAGACCAGAGCTCCCCTGAAGCAACAGCAGCCATCTTCAATGACAGCAAGGTCCCGAGCTCCTTCTTTGAGGAGAACAGCCGAGTCCCCTTCAGGAGAATCAGCCGCAGCAGAGTTTCTCCTGGGAAACAGCCCGCCACTCTCTTCTGCTCCCACTCTGCTTTATGTTGCGTTAGCAACAATCCTCAGGTGGATCCTGTAGGCCCAGAACCACATCAGCTCAGTCCAGCTGGGCGTTCCGGCTCAAGGTGACCACAAATAAGTTGTCCACTCCAAACCTGAAGGATGCCTCGCTCCCTCTGGGCATTGAACTTTCTGAAGGCAGTGACCTGTTTCCCCCGCTCTCTAATTCTCCTTCATCGATGACCCCACGTCAGGTTCCTTCGTGGTGGCCTAGACCCTCCTTTGAAATTTAATTTTGCTCTTTGGAAACAGGTTCTTGCTATGTTGCCCAGGCTGCTTTCGTCTCACCTCCTGTGCTCTGAGTCTCGTCCCCTCCAAGCCCTTGTAAAACTGCTGAGCTCTTCTTTGGCTTCTCAGAACTTGCCTTCTGGTTGTAGCTCAGGCTTGCTTTAGTAAATACAGTGAAGTTTTATTGCAAGACAGCCTTGCCTGTTCGTCTGTGTGTTGTCTGTGGCTGCTTTTGTGGTGCTGAGTTGTGACAGAGACTGTATGACTTGCAGAACCTAAATATTTACTGTCTGCCTCTTTACCAAGAAAATTTGTCAGGGCTGGCAGAGTGGCATGTGCCTGCAATCCCAGCTAGCTGGCTGCTGAGGCAGGAGGATTTGAGCACAGGAGTTTGTTATCAGCCTGGGCACCACAGCAAGGCCCTGTATCTTAAAAAAAAGTAAGATAAAACATTTCTCAGCCCCTGATGTAGTTTATTATTCAAACCAGATACTTTTCTTTCTTTCTTTTTTTTTTTTAGGTGTTTTGAGACAGGGTCTCACTATGTAGCTAAAGCTGGCCTTGAACTCACTGTGTAGCCCAGGTGGGGCTCAAACTCGTGGTGATTCTCCTGCCTCAGCCTCCCAAGTGTGAGGCTTATGGGCGTGCGCCGCCACCTCCAGCTTTCCAAGCCAGATGCTTTTGAAAGTGCAAGGGGATTCTCTAAATTATTAGCTGGGCAGTGGGCATAGACTGAGGTTGTCCTGGACAAACCACAATGTATGATCACTCTCATAACAGCCTCCGAAGGATAGCAGGTGGGCACCAAAATATGTAATCTTTGATGTCTGAAAGGCTTGTGTGTATTTCTGGAGAATGAGAAGTGAATGTGTATCTGTACAAAGCAAACCACATTGACCCGTAAGAGACTTGTCAGGCCGGGATCCAGGAGAGTGGAATTCACACTCCATTTTGGGGATCCCAGGCCAGTCTTAATTCTGTCACCCTCGGGATTCCATTTGCGAAGTGACAGCATGGCGCTGGGTGCTGGAATATGGAAAAATGCCTGGGCCCCTTTGGCCCTCTGGCCCTGATGGTCCAGCCTGAGAAAATGATGGGCAGGAAGAAGACGAAAGCAGCCCGACCGCTCGGCTGACTCGGGCCTCCCTGCAGGGACTTGCAGGCGCCCGACCTTCCCCCTTCAGGCCTTCTCTGAAGTCGTGGTCCCTGGGGATGCGACCGGCAGTGGCCGTGGCTGTCCGGGCCCCTTGGGAGAGTCTGAGCCGTGCTGCTTGTGCCCTCAGGGACACGGCCAGTGCTGTGTCGCCGCCCAGGTGTCGCTGTGGCTTTGGAAAAGCCCTTTCGTGAGTAGGGTGTTGTTCTTCCAGACCTGCGGATTGTTGGGTGGTGGTGTACCAATAACCAGCCTGGATCTTTCCCTCCAGAAAACCATGAATAGGGCCCTTGGCCCACCTTATCAGAAAAGGAGCTTGCTTCCTTCCAGCACCATAAGTCAGAAGCCCTTTGGGGCCAGCCTTAGCATCCTCGATGACAGACGGTGCCCGGGAGCCTGCACTGGCATAGACACACAGGACCAGGCCTGAAGGTGTACAAGAGTGAGGTTGCCACAGGACTTCTACAGAGACGTGTGTCGGCCCGTCTCCCAGGCCAGCAGCTCTAAGAGTGTGTTTTTCTCTGTGAGTCTGAGTGAGGGCCAGCCCTGAAGACTGCTGGAGCTTCAGATTCTGCCAGGAGAATCCAGAAATCAGTGTTCATCTGAACTTTTTCAGACTTTTGAGATACTGTCTGTTTTTTGGAAGAAGACTAGCTGGACATGGTGGTGCATAACTGTAATCCCAGCATACAAGAGGCTGAGACAGGAGGATTGCCGGGAGTTCAAGGCCAGCCTGGGCTATGTAGCAAGACCCTCACAAAACAAAACAAACACCAAAGAAAGAGAGAAGGAGAGAGAGAGAGAAAGAGAGAGAGAGAGAAAAGGAGAAAGGGAGAGAAAGCAAGAAAGATAGTTGGACAGACAGACTGTAAGCCAAGCAAAGCAGGTCTGGGGCGGTTTGTAGGTTTGCCAGGCTGTCGTTTGGTTTCCTGTTCAGAGTTCAGCAGGGCTGCCCTTTGAGGTGCTGTGAATTGTCTCTTGTCTTGCAGGGGCCAGACTTTGATCATTAGGAAGTGGTTTCCAGCAGCTGGCCAGGGTCCAGGCTGTGTCTGTGGAATGGTTTTTCTTTGTAATGGACTCACAGACCCAGACAGATGCGGGAACAACTTTCTTGGCCCTTGGTGCCCCAGCCTGCCCAGCTGATGTGGCCAGCTGTGAGCTAGAGGAGGGAGCCGCCCTTGGCACAGCTCAGGGGTTCCAGCCCGCCAGGTGGAACCTCTTCTCCTTCTGGCGTGGCAGCTGCAGTCACTCTGGTATTTCAATTTAGGGAGTCTCTGACACCAGGAGAGACATTGCATTAGCCAGCTTTCTGTTGCTGCCACAAAACACCTGGGGTTAGGAACTTACAAGGAATAAAGATTCATATCGGCTCACAGTTTTAGGGGTTCTGCTTCATGTTTGCTTGTCTGGGCCTCTGGTGAGCCCCAAGTCATGCTGTGAGCATTGAGATCATGGTGAGGAAGCAGGAGGAGGGCGGGATCCTGCCTGCCCTTCCAGGGCTGCCTGAATGATCTGCAGGCCATCCGCCAGGCCCACCCCAAAGGTCCCCTGCTCCCAGCAGCCTGCCTGGGACCAAGCCTAACCCCGGCCCTGCGGCAGACACCCCTGACCAAACTGCAGCAGACTCTCTTCCTTAGTGTCCTGTTTCGCCTCTTACAATTTATTATGGTCCATAGAAAGTTCAAGGCCAGCCTGGACTACACAGTGGGACCCCGTCTCAGAAAAAAATATTATGGCAGGTTCTTTTGGTTTTTTATTCTTATTACATAGTATCAGGAAATAAGATTTTGAAAACTTAATTGTGGCTTATATTACTACCTCTTAAACGTTTCTTAATGACTCATATTATCCAGAGAGATCTCGCTTTGAAAGACAGATGGTTTCTGGATAATCTTCTGTCACAAATAGCTGTCATAGTAGATGCTATACTCGTGAATACGCATACGTAGTTTTATTATGGTGATGACTGTGACCTCTTTTAGAGTTGTGTAGGGCAGTTTTTTTTCTTTTTTTTCTGTTGTGCTGGGGACTGAACCAAGGGCCCTGCCCGTGCTAGGCAAGCGCTCTACCACCGAGCACCACCCCCAGTTCTTTCTCTTACTGCTAACAGTGAAGAGACTGCAATACATTGTGGTTTCTATACTCATAGATGTTTAGTAGGTTTTTTGAGTGTATTCACTTTGAAACGTGTTTTCCAGTGCCCAACCTTTCAGTGGAAATGTTACTTCAGGTCCATTAAGCATTTTAGATAGTTGAGTTTTGGTGGAAAAAAAAATCATCGACTATTCCCACTTTTTTCCAAATTCAAGGCATTATCGCTCTTAAAATGTAATGCAGATTTTGCAGCTGTCATTTTAAAATTCTGATGATAAGTTCTTTCCTAAATATCAGGAAAACTGTTAATTCCACTTTGGCCCTAGAGCTTTGTTTTAGAGCCACCACAAAAGCTCATGTCTGATTCTTCCCTCTGCTGTTCCCCGTGGCAGTCGGATCCCGACCTCCCAGCCGATGTGCAGACGCCGCCGTCCTCCGCCGAGCTGGCCAGGTACCCGGGCCTCCCCTTCCCGGCCTCGCAGTATGTCCCGCCCCAGCCGTCCATCGAGGAGGCCCGCCAGACCATGCACTCCCTCCTGGACGATGCCTTCGCCCTGGTGGCCCCCAGCAGCCAGCCCCCCGGCGCCGCTCCAGCCGGCCTGCCCCCGAACAGCACCCCTTCCCGGGAAGAGAGGCGCGCTGCCCAGTGGGGGCCCTTCTACAGCCCGGCACAGGTGGCCAGCAGCCCCTGCAGCGTAAGTACCGTGCGGCGCGGTGCTGGCATTTGCTGCCCCTCCGGAGCTCCATCACATATGCTGGCAGTTAGAGCTCGGCTTTCGCCATCTTCTGTGCTGCAGCTTTCCCGCAGCACTGCTGCTTTGCTCTTTGAGGGGTGCAGGGCATTTCGGTGACACACCCTCCCGGCTCCCTGAGTCTCTGGGCCCCGTGAGGACAGCCGTTGGCAGATGCCAGCTTCCTGCCTTGGGAGCCCACCTTGCAGCACTTCATCTGCCTCTCTTACCATTTATGTTTATCAGTCCTTTCAAATTTACCTCCTAAGACATAGAGAAGAGACTCAAGGAAGAAAAGTTCATGTAACTTCTGCTCATTTCAAAAGAAATGGGATGGAACGATTTATGACTTATTAACTCTAGAGAGAAGTTAATAAGTCACAATTTTAATTTGTTAGTGAGAAGGTTTGTACTGGCTTCTTCTGATTTCGTTATTCTTATGGAGGTAGAATCGGATGACAGTAAATACATGTTTAGAAAATTTGGATCCTGAAATTGGTTTAACTTTTCCAAGGAGGCCCTTGTACTTGTTGGAGGAAGCCGTGAAAGAGCTGAAGGGAGAACGGAGTAGAATCCCATATCTGGCAAAAGCAGCTTTCAGAAACTGAAGTACAAAAACAGAGAGCCGAACTTTTTCCTGCATTGTAGGAAAAGTAAAAAAGTCCCTAAGGCAGAAGTAAAATGATACGGGATGGCGATTTGGTGCTGCTTAAATGAGTGAAAAGCCCTGGAAATGTAAATATGTGGTTAATTAAAAAACAAGTTTTTTAAAGCTTTTAAAAAAGATAATTGTTCAAAGCGTAATAACAGTCTGTTGTGAAGCTTATAAGATATGTAGAAGTAAAGTGTATAAAAACAGCATGAAGGCTAAGAGGGGAGAGACTGAATTTCTGTTTTAGTGTCTGCTGTACATGAAGTGGAATAATAGGACCTAATGGTAGACTGTGGTAAGCAAAATGTGTAATGTAAAGCGTAAAATGTATTATTAGCTTGTAAGCCAACAAATGAGTCAAAATAAAATTGTAAGCTGGGCGTGGTGGCACACACCTGTGATCCCAGCACTCCAGGAGGCTGAGGTAGGAGGATGGAAAATTTGAGCCCAGTTTGGGCAACTTAGTGAGATCCTGTCTAAAAAGGGGGGGGTATCTAAAGAAGGCAGGAAAAGGAGGAAAAGAGACCAGAAAATGGATGAGAAAAGTGGAAAACAGATACCAAAACGGTTCATTTAAATCCAGCTCTGTCAATAATCATATTAAATATAAAGGATCTAAATATCCCTGTGAATGGGCAGAGCATGTCAGATTGGAGAAAAAGCAAGACCAAAGCATAATAATAAATAATGATCATAATAAAGCAGTCAGTTCAAGAAGACATGATATCTTAAATATTTATGTGCCTAGTAATACATGAAGCAAAACCAAGAGAATAGCAAGTCGAAAGAAATCCACAACTACAGTTGGAAAATTGAGTTCCCCTCTCTTGACAACCAGTGGGGACAAGTACACGGAAAATTCATAAGATAGCAAAGACTCGAACACACTACCAACTTGAAATAATTCACTTGTGTAGGGCATCCACACAACAAGAATGTACCATCTTTCAGCAGTACACGGAATTTGTACTAAAATGGATCGTATTCTGGCCATAAAGCTACTCTCAATAAATTAAAGAAGATTCAAATTACATAAACACCCCAATAAAAACTTTACCAAAGAAGATATATAATAGATAATAAACAGATGACTGTAGCAAATAAGCACAAGAAGCGATGTCCAGCATCAGTAGGGAAATGCAAAGCGAATTGCAGTGAGATACAACTATACACCTGCCGGAGTGTTTAAAATGCAGAAGGCCGGACATGCCAAATGCTGACAACAATCTGAGGGGCTGGAATGCACATGGACTCTGGCTGGAATGTAAAATAGCAAAGCCTCTTTGAGACCAGTTTGGCAGTCTCTTAAAAAGTTAAACATACACCAAACATGAACTAGCCGTTCATTTCCTAAGTGTTTACCCAGAAGAAACGAAAGTGTTTTTCATACTTACATCGCGTAACAACTTTGTTTGTAATGCACCTAAACTGGAAACAACGAAAATACTCATCTGAATGGACAGGCACACATATCCATACAACAGAATATTGTTCAGTAATAACAATGAATGAATGATTGACATACACAAAACACGACTGGCTCTCACAGTAATTAGGCTGAGTGGAAGAAGCCAGACCAAAGGAAAAGAGTGCATATTATACGATTCCATTTATGTGTAATTCTAGGATGTGAAACATCTAGTGACAGTAGATCGGGACTGCCCAGGGACAGTGGTGAGAGGCCGGCACGAGGTGAGGGGTCATGACGGGCACCCGGAGACTCCAGGGCCGCACATGTGGTTACTACCTTGACTGTAGTGATGGCTTGTGGGTAAAGACATACGTCAAAACCGATGAACTTGTGTTCTTTAAGTGTGTGCAGTTTATTGTGTATCACTTACAACTCAGTAGAGCTGTTAAAAACTTCCCCCCAGAATTGTACGTTGTTTGTTCAGGGTTCTCTGGAGACAAAGTATCAACAGCACCTGTGTGGGAAAGAGAGAAAGGGGGAGAGAGACTGTGAGCTTGAGAATCTGATTATGGGGGCCCCCTCGCATGACTGTGGAGGCCGTGAAGTCCCGTGGTCTGGGAGGGCTGGCGGTGCTGTCCCAAGGCCCAAGACCCGAGTTCCAGCGTGCGTGAAAGCCGGAGGGCCAGGCTCTCTGAGGGCACAAGTCTGATGTCCCAGCTTGGGTCAGAGGTTGCGTGAGTCCTCTTTCCTTGGCCTTGTGGTTCTGTTCGGGCCCTTGGTGGGTTGGGTGATGCCTGACCACGCTGGGGAGGGCCAAGTGTGTTACTCAGTCCGGCGATCTGAATTCTGGTCTCTTCCGGAAACAGCCTCCCAGACACTCCCAGATGCAGTGTGTAGCCAGCTGTCCGGCATCCTGTGGGCCAGTCAAGTGGGTACACGAGGCTGACCACTGCGGTGACTCGGGTGCCCAGTACAGAGGGGCCAGGGAACGCGGTGAGATGCGCTGGCAGGACAGGATGAGCAGGAAGCCCTGGAGCCTGTCCCTCAGCTGAGGGTGACTCCGGGGCACTGCGGGGCCTCGGCCGGGAGATCAGTCCCATCTTAGACACAGGGTGGTGGCAGAGGGCAAGGCGAGAGGCCGGGGGGCAGGGAGCTGGCGTGACGGTGTGACCAGCTAGTGTGGCACCGTGGATGGACCAAGAGGCTTTGCCGGTGGACCTGCAAGTGGCCCCGAGCCAGGACGGAGGGAGGCTGATGCACGGGAAAGAGGGCGCACGGCCACAGTGCCGGTGGAGGAATTCTTTTTAGAAATGAGGGGTATGTTTTTTCCAGCCCAATCGAGGGAGGAAGGACAGTTTGGGTACAGCTGAAATCGAGCTGGGCTTGGGTGGCAGGCGGCAGAGGAAGCAGCTCTTGGCTTCTGCCTTCCCAGATCAGGGACATGGGAATAATTTCTTTGCATGGAGGTCGCTGTTGAATTGACCATCATGAGATGACTGTGGCTAAGTTAAAGTTGTCTAGTTTTGTTGCCCAGCATCCAGACACCCCCATGTGGATGGGCAGTCCTGGTGGTCCAGGACAAGGCAGGAGATGTGCAGACGAGAAATGGAGCTGGGGTCACGTCAACGCGCTGCTGCCAGGGGCGGTGTCCTCTGCCCCCACCCCGTAGCGCGTCACGCTCCCCAGAGCTTTGCAGTATAACTTCCTAAGGGACTCTGGGGCTCTGGGCTGGATGCCGGCCGGCTGGGGCTTGGCACGTGGCTGACAGGTGAGGCGGAGCTGGGGGGTGTTGGGCAGGCCAGGTGCTGAGGGCCTGAGGCCTTGGGTGTGCGGTTAGGACGATGGGAAGACGCGAATGAAGGGAAGAGCTGGCCAGAGCCTCTTGCTTGGTCTTGGGTTTCTCGGAGGGTCCTCTGCTGCCTCTCTCTGCCACCCCCACTGCCTAGCACGCCCCAAGCCCACGTCCCTCCAAAGGGGACACGAGCCACACGGCGTGGCCAGCATCCCATTTTTCCCTTGGCTGCCACTTTTCTCCATCTCTAGTGTGAGTCTGCTCTTTCACTTGTTTGGCTTCTGCTGACTTCTTAGCAGTAAATACTGACAAGTTTGTGTTCCTGTTTTTATTATCTTTCCTTTGTCTTGGGTGTGGGGGATCAGAGTCCCACGATCATGCCTTAATCTTCCGTGTTAACCGTGAAATCAGATTCACAGTAAGATTTTGTAATAAACATTGTTATCCTGTGGTTTCCTCGCTGGGGACTTCTGATGTCACCCTGATGTAGCATGACAGCAGTTGAACGGCGTGGGAGACCGGGCCCACCGGCTGTGTCTGTGCTCGTACGTTGCACCTTGTCGATAGACGGGGCTGATGTTACCAATTGTCGCTGGAAGGAACCAGGTCACCCTTTATTTGCTGCTTCTGACTGCGGGAAAGAATCACAAGAATGTGGATTTCAGGGTTGAAACGAGGGCCGGAGGTGGCCACTTCACAAGAGCACAGGCCACGGCTTAGACGTGCCTGTTCTTTCAGGGAGCAATGTTTCCGTCCCAGAGCAGCTGCTTAGTTGAGCTTAACTCCAGTTAAAAAGCGCCACAGGAGGGAACTGGGCCGCCCCACCAAGCCGAAGGGCAGGGAGTAGAGCTGGTGTCCTCAACTGGAAGGCAGAAACCCAAGGGCCTCCTTCATGTTGGGAGTCTAATGTCTGGTTTCTTTGTATCTTTTCTGTTTTTACAGCATTCTACAACTTGGTACTTTGTTTTCCTGTTATTTTGGGGGTTTTTCTTGAGAGAGGGCCTTGCTCTGCAGCCCAGGCTGGCCCCCAATTTGAGATCCTTGTGCCTCAACCTCCAGAGTGCTGGGATTACAGGCATCACCCCCACATCTGACTGTGACACGGCTCTGGTGGTTTTGTGTCTGGGGTGTTTGAGTTGCCGCTGGATCTATCTGGTGCCCATGGCGGGGGAGTCCTTTGTGCACACGTGACCACTTAGGCCACCTCTCAGCAGAAGATAGTGTTTGTGGTGACTGAGCCTAGAGGGATGAACAAGCACAGAAAACCTGTCTAATAAGTAACAATTTTAGTTATATTGTACAAAAGCACAAAAGAGCTAGAAAGTGATGGTGTAGTGTTTGCTTCGTTTTTGTGGTGCTGGGATTGAGCCATGGTGTCTTGCAGAATCGCTGTAGGTGGTCTGAACTGCGTGGGTTCAAGAGATCCTTCTGCCTCAGCCTCCTAAGTGCTGGCACTACAGATGCTGCCACACCGGCTTTGGCTTCATGTTCTCTAGGGCCTGGTAGCCCAGTTCTTCCAATTGAAACCCAGAGCATTACCTGATGGCGGAATGCCCCAGGAACATGCTAAATTTTAATGAGAAAATAATTCTCCTAAAAGTTGATCCTATATGCAGAAAGTTTATCTGCTTGCCGTTTTCACTCCATAAGAAGTATTGAACAGTAATCTTCGTGTTGTTTCCAATTTCTTCCAGAGATATGAAGACTATGGAGCGACTCCCCCACCCGGCCCATTGTCCAGGTAAAGTTCTCTGAACTCACACGGGCCGCTGCCTTTTTAAGTTTTGTAAACTGGTACCCTCAACCATCGCGCGCAGGCGCAGAACTCAGATGCGCGCCTTCTCCATGCAGCCTAACAGGCAGGGGAGGGTGTCGGGATGTCAGCTCTGCTCCAGGTAATGACATCCTGGAGAAATCAGTCCAACTGCCCTGCCGAGGGGGCCGGGAAAAACCGGACGAGATACTAAAAAGGTTAAACCTGGAGCCCACAGGGCCAGCGGCAGGGTAGGGCCAAGACCCTGGATCCCGGGGCAGCAAGCCCTGCGTGGGTCCCTGTCCCCGGGGCAGCCGCTGACTCCAGGAGAGGCTGAGGCGGTGGCACAGCCGTCCAGGGACTCACGAGGCCAGAGCGGAGGAAGGAGGCCTGGCGCCAGGCGGGGGCTCTGGGTTCCAGCCGGAGACCTTGTGCCTGGGGAGGAGGGTGACTTGCGGAGATCGATGGCTTCCTTCAGGGACCAGAGCTCAGCCTCGAGCGGTGACCAGGGACGGCTGCCTGGCAGACGCCAGTGTGAATCTTCTCAAGAGGCGGGTCCCTGACGGGCTTCACCTGTTGTTGCTGGAAGTGTCACGCATGAGAGCCTGTGCAGAGCCAGGCATCGGGGAAGAAAGAGTTCTTAAGAAGGAGAAACAGGTGAACTGGGACCACAGAGGATCCAGATATTGGAGCTGTCACACCCAGATTTTATGATAATTACATTTACTGAGCTAAATATGGAGATAAGATTTATTGTCTGGGAAGATGTGAAAGTACTAGTTTATGTTAGACTAGTTTTGTCTTGCTTTGTTTTGTGGTACTGGGGACTTAACTCAGGACCTTGCACTGAGCTATGTCCCCGTCCCTTTTCCATTTTTCATTTTGAGACAGGATCTAACTGAGTCGCCATGTCGCCCTGAACTCAAGCCTGCCTCCTCCTGCCTCAGCCCCCAGAGTACTGGGATTACGAGCAGTATCACTTGCCTGTTTTGTGTCAGGGATTCTGGTGTAATATTTAGGATAATTCACTAAAATAATGCTGAAAAGTACTTGAATATAATAATTTTAAAATAATCTAAAAGCAAATATGAAATGTGAGAAAAAGGACAATAGCATGGGCTGGACATACAGAAGGCTACTGCGAGGTGGAAGAGATCTAAATTCAGATGTACGCAGTTAAACTAAGTGATGGTAACGATTCCAACTAAAAGACGAAAGTCGTTTGACTTGATTAAAGAATAATATTTGGCTTATCAGAGACATGCCGGAAATGTAAAACTGTAGAGGATGTAGAAGGTTGGAATGATACGAATAATCAACGTGATGGAATCGATGCTCAGTAACTGCAAAATACATCTACTTGTAAAATAACTTTAATAACGTAAGAATGTAATGGGAAAATTTACCTTAATCCTTCAGTTTCCTTTTTTTCTCCAGAACGGGGCCTTAGTTACTACTGAAGCAGCAGCTTTTAGAAGTTATTTGTTCTGAAGCCCCAGAAGTGTGATTGACAAGTCGTCCTGAACACAGTGTCAGTCATCATTACACAAATAATGTTACACGGAAACTTTTACATGACGATACAGTTCTTACGATACAAAACAACTTTCACATGGATAGAGTAAAACAAATAAAAAGAGAAGTGAATGAATAAAATAAAATAAAAATGTGAGGGCAAAGGGTGCAGCCTGGTGGGAGAGCTCTTTCCTGCACACACCAGGCCCTGGATTCAGTTCTCAGCACACTGCCGTAAATGAACGAGTGAATGTCAAATGAATGAACAAACGAATCAATGAATAAAATCAAACGTTTTGTACATGCCGGACTATAACAAATCTTAAATTTCACAGAAGTAGAATCAGTGTATTTTCTCATTCTAGTGAAATTAAATTAGAAACCAATAATAAAGCAGATCTAGAAAATCCCTGTACTTTTGCAAATTTATTAGCACCCTGCTAAATAACCTATTTGGTACACTGAAAAAAATCACAATGGAAATTACAATGCATTCTAAAATGAATAATAAAACAAAACATCAAAAGTTGTGGGATATAGTAATAGCTGTGTAGCTATAGCAATGTTCTAGGGAGTAAGGAAGGAATTTGTTGCCTTAAATACATATACTTGGAAAAAAATGGCTGAGGATCAACCATCTAAGCATTCATCTCAAAATGTTAAGAGAATAATTAAATGAAGCCAAAGAAAGAAATTAATAAAAATAATGTAAACTAGTGAAATAGAAAACAAATGCTATAATAGAGAGGCTTAATAAAGTGAAAAATTAGTTCTCTGGACGCTAATACAGTTGCTGAATCTCTTAGCAAGCTTGATGAAATAATCTGTGTAACGCGTTATTAATTCAAGGAATGAAAAGGGCGCATTACTACAGATCTTACAGACACTAAAAGATTTTATAGGCAATTGTGTTAATACATTTCAAATGGAAAATTTCCTAAAAGACAAAACCTAAATAGTCATATAACTATTAAAAATTGAAATCATAATTAAAATTCTTCCCATAAAGGAACTCGAGGCCCAGATGGGTTTGGCAGTGAATTCTGCCAAACACAGAAGGAGGAAAAGATGCCACAGTGTACACATCTAATAAAAAGTAGAAAAGAAGCATATGCCGACTGAGCCAGCGCCCCGGAGCTCACTGCAGGGGAGGAAACATTGAGGGCCGCTTTCATTCATGAACGCAGATATGAAGAACTCAAAACCAAATATCAGCAGACACATCCAGCGACATGTATAAAAAGACATCAGAGTCCAGCGGGTTGGATTTATCCCACTAACGCAAGGGCAATTTGGCATGGAAAAAAAAAATGCAATGCAGTGCTTTGAAGAGAACTAAGGAGGCAAGTTGCCTTTTGATGGATGTGCAGCAGATTGGACATCTCTTCCTGGTAAACATGATAGCAAGCGACAACAAAAACAACCGCAGTGAACTTCTTTGTTCGGTAAAAAGTATTGGCCACGACTTCTGGGCTTGTGAAATAGGTAACACAGAGTTCACCATGCTGAGCTGAAAACACTTTATGGATGAGAAATTATCTTTGTAATAAATGGTGGCAAACATGTCCCAGGAGCCCTGCAGGGATCTGACCCTTCGTGAATCACGGCAGCAAGTGGGCAGCAGGACAAAGGACCGGTGCGCCGTGGTCAGTCACTTCTAGCCACTGTGGGCATCAGACTGGCTGCAGACTGGGGTTCACAGTGCCGTGTCCAAGTACCCTTATTTTATTTAACACTATTTTGGCCCCAGAACATAAAGTGTAGTGAGGCTGGCAGTTTGGATATGCCACAGAGAAGCCATGAAGTGCTTTCCTTAAGTGACAGGTGAAAGTGGGCAGAGGTTAGCACGTGTTAGAAAAGAAATAGTGCAGTATATGGAGGTGGCACCCAGAGTGTCAGGTGCCCGCGATAAGTATCCGTCTTGGAAGAGGGGGATATCTGTACTTCTCTTCAACATGGCCCTGGGACTCCTAGCAAGATGAAGAAACAAAGAGTACAGAATTCAGAGGAAAAAAAATTACTGTTAGTATTTATAGATGACAGAATTTTAGCAAATCCTAAAATGTCAACATGTAAGTTATTAGAATTCAAGGACTTTAGTAAGATGGCTAACTAGCAAGACAAAATTGCAAGGTAAATAGATCAGTGTACAAAAATTTTTATTTCTGCATATAAGCAATGAACAGAAAATAAAAAAGTCAAAGATACCACATAAAGTAGGATTCAGAAATATAAATATCTCAGAATAAATCTAACCAAAACTGTTTAAACCCTTTAAAAAAAGATAGGGAACTCATTTTTATAATGTCACTTTGCCCGTTTGATCTTCTTTTGTTTGTTTTTTGAGGCAGGGTCTCACTATGCAGTCCAGGTTGGCCTTGAATTTGTGGCGATCCTCCTGCCTCAGCCTCCCAAGTGCTGGGATTACAGGAATGTGCCACCACACCTGGTTCCCCAAATGATCCTCAGACTCAGTACAAGCCCCTCGGAATCCCCACAATTTAGGAATTTGAGCTGGGGATTTAGTTCAGTGGTCAGAGTGCTTGTCTAGCAAGTGCAAGGCCCTGAGTTCGATCCCCGGCACCCAAAAAAAAAAAAAAAAGGAAATTGACCATCTGATCCTAAGCTGTACATGGAAATATAAAGCACCAACAGTAGCCAAGAGAAAGGCTTTGAGAAAGGAGAATATGGCATTGGACTCCTTGCATTGTTACAAATGCCTATCAGGTAATATCCACAGACCACTGGGACAGAATGGGGAGATGGTAAATACACCCACGGTGAATGGCTGGTTCTTTACAAAGATGGATTTGCAGAAAGAGAACGAACCTCCAAACTCAAACTCGACTAGCCCTTCAGTGACTTCTTCTCTTATTTTTCCTTATTCTCCCTCAATTTCAAAAAAGTTTGTTTCCTCCCCTCTTCAGGCATAAATTTTGACCCAAAAACAACAAAGATAAGCATGTGCAGGTGAGGTTAGGTGGCCAGGACAGAAGTTACAGATAGGAACACCAGGCTGGGCACAGGCACATGCCTGTACTCCCAGCTACTCAGGAGGCTGAGGCAGAAGGACCTCTTGAGCCCAAGAGTTCAGCTGGACAGGGAAACATATGAGACCCCCATCTCAAGGCAAAACGAACAAAAAACCCCAAAGCAAAACAAAGCAAAGAAAAACATAGAAGCACCATATGATCTAGTTTGTCCAGTTATTCTCAGTATGAATAATGATTGCTCTCAGAAATACTCTGATTTAGATGCGAAGTTTTATGATCATCCACATTAAAAGATTCTAGAGTGTTTGTATTGCACTGAACTCTGAGCAGACGTGGAAGATAAAGAGGTGCAAGTGTAGGCAGGAGAGGGGAAAAGTGGGAGAATTAAGCGAAGGGCTGGAGCTGGTTTGCGGTGGATGGGTGGACACTGCACAGGGGTTGAAGCAGGAGCCTCCAGACGGCTCCTTCGTCTGCAGTCGGGGATGGCGGCCTCTCTCTGGGTCCATCTGCATCAGTGGCACTTATGTAAAGAGAACACTTGCAGTGTAGGGAAAAGGCACGTCCGTCTATGTGCTCACCCAGCTGGTCGCATCTGTGAATTGCAAAGATCTGTAATTTAATCTTTTATTCTTGAGTTTCTTCTTAAGAGTGATTCTGAAAGTGGGGTTCTCAGACCCTTAGAGGGTCTGTGAGATCATCAGGGGGTCTGTGAGGTCAAAACTATTTTCTTAATAACATTAATACCTTATTTGCCTTTCATCAGTGTTGATGTTTGTGCTAAGGTGGGTCCAAACTTGCTGCCTCTGCCGGTATCCAGACAGCGTTGTCACGGGCCATGAGCGGGGTGGGACACTCCACCCTGTGCGGATGCAGTTCAGAAAGCCAGAGTTAGGTTAATGTGTCCTGGACAAAATCATGAAAAATCACTACATGTAGCCGGGCTTGGTGACACACGCCTGTGATCCCAGCAGTCTGGGAGGCTGAGACAGGAGGATTGCAAGTTGAACCCAGCCCGGCAATTTAATGACTTAGTGAGAGCCTGTCTCAAAAAATGAAGGAAAAGGGGCTGGGGGATAGCTGAGTGCGAAGGCCCAGGGTTCAATTCCCTAGTATCACAAAATAAATAAATTAAATGACGGGTTTTACTTGCCCCTTGAGTCTTGGGAGAAGAGAAGCGCTGTCCGAATAAGGCCTTTCTGCTGAATGTGCATTCTTGGAGGGCAGCGTCTGCTAACAGCACCGTGCAAAACTCGTTCGGACTTGCGAGTTTGGCAGACGCCGTCTTGCAAGTGAACAAAGCAAGCCTGTTTCTTCAAGGAAGACAATAGTTGGTATTTATTGCCGATGGTAAAATTGAGTTTTCAAGGAAAAAATCAATTTGGGAAAGTTTTGTCTGCCTCAGGAAGTTGGCAGCATGCTGGGACCTAAAGACTGCTGGAGGAGCAGGAGGGGACGTTAGCTGGCCATGAGGGCGAGTGGGATTCCTTGGGGTGTGAAGCGGAAGGCTTCACACCCGTAAGGTCTGCGTGACTCTGTGAGCTGGCGCTTTGCAAGTGGCGAATGTCAGAAAATCACGCAGAGCTCAGTGATCTCAAAGTGCCAGACGGAGGAGTTGGGTTTCAGTGGAGCAGGTATGAAAAGTTCTCAGTATTGTTTCGCTTTTAACATGGAGTTTTGGTGTAGAAAAAAACCTGAACTATTATTTGAACATTAGCTTTAAAGTATTATTTGAATATTACCCTTGCTTTTCTGAGAACATACGCCGTGAGAGATTTTCTTCCTAAAATGACAAATGCCAGCTGACTGAATGTGAAATGTATGAGGATCCGGGTGTCTTCTGTTAGGAAAACCTCAACAAAGTATACAAAGTACCACTTTGTCACTAACTTCGGGGTGAGAGGTTGAAGAAATATAGTCAAGTTCATGAAAATTTTTATGTTAATATATAAAAGTTTGTATTTTTTAATGAATTTTTAAGTATTTAAAATTTTGCTTAATTTCTAATACAGTAATTTTTTGGGGGGCGTTGTTTGTTTTTGTTTTTGAGATGGAGTCTCACTATGTAGTTCCCACTGGCTTTGAACACACTGTGTACCTGGGGCTGGCCTCAAACTTGCGGCGATGCTCCTGCCTCAGCCTCCCAAGTGCTGGGATTATAGGCATGCGCCACCATGCTGACCTTTAATACAGTAAATATTTATAGATATAATGCACATAAACACACACTCTTGGGAGTCCTCACTTTTTTGTGTGTGTGTGCTAGGGACTGATCCCCAGGCCTCTACCCCTGAGCTACATCCCCAGTCCTTCTTATTTTTTGAGATAGGGGTCTCACTAAGTTGTACATGCTGGGCTGGAATTTGCAATCCTCCTGCCTCGGCTTGCAAAAAAGTACCACCGTGCTCAGCTCCTCGCTAATTTTTATGAATTTGGAGGGGTTGGGAGATCCAAAAGCTTGAAAACGCTACTTTCAAGAACACTGGTTTTCAGCTGGGGGATGGGCAGCCCAATATCTTGCAGTTTCACGACAGTCTGGGTGGTACTCAAGGTTCTGTTCGACTCTGGACAGAGTCGTTGGAATTTTGCACATCCCCACCAGTGATGTTAACGTGCATCAGGACTGAGAGCCTCATGTGGGTGGAGTCCGGGTGATTCACAGACCCTGGAACTCGATGCCTGTGCCTTCCTCAGGTCTCGAAAGTAGTGCATTGCTTTTTATGGTTTGTTTTTAACGGACAGAGTGCATTCAGTCATCCAAACCAGGTCGTCAGAGTCCGCTGTCTTTCAGGCTTTGTGCTGAGAGAGGGCTGGGGGCAGGATCAGTGTCTCCTTGTGCCCCAGGAGAGCAGACGGCTAAGCAGGGACGAGCGGTCTTCACTTTGTGAGGGGCGAGGGACAGCCTGATCAGACTCCAGAGCCCTGATGCCCAGTGTGCTTTGCCTTCAGGCCGGGCTTTGGCCCCAGGTTGCTGCCGTCATCCGAGCTCGTGCCCCCCGATCCCCCACAGCCACAGGCGGCCGGAGAAGCCCCCTTTGCCACCAGAGGGGTCTACACAGAGGAGTTGCCATCGGTGGCCCGGCCTCGGCCCGTCGGGGGTACCACAGGTATGTGGACGATGGAGCTGTGTGTCTGCACTGCGTTGGGGCTGGGGCTTCCCGGAGTGTCAGTTTCTGGGTGGACGGGCTGCTTCTGCAGGCCCAAGCTGCTGTCTTTCAGAACCTGTATTTGTTCATCTGTTGATGGGCATGGAGGCTGCTTCTAGGATTTTGCTGTCATAAATTGTGACTGAAACTTTAATGGGAGGAATCATTCATGTTAGCTGATTTATTTTGCTATTGTCCAACTTCATGGAGAATATACACCTTCATGTTATCAAGAAGTTAATTTAGGCCAATTCCAAATTTGCAGTTGTTGCTGGCATTTTGCCGTCATGGTCTTCTAGGCAGCTCTTGCATCCTGCATGTCTGGTGGCCCATAAAACACATCATGGATCCTGATGGCTTACGGCTCTCTCGTATTTGCAGGCGCTGTGCTTTGCATGGAGTCTTATTTCTCCTGTTAATTGTCACATATTGGGACTTCGCTGCACTGCATAAACACTTAGCACAATTCAGATGTATTAACTTTTAATTAAAATATCTAGATGAACATAGAAATGGTATGTGTCGAACACTTGAAGAGGAAGTTACCGTATCTGATACTTTCTAATCAGAAATGAAATTGTAAAGTGTGAAGATTTATTAGAATTACCTTTCGACTATAGAAAATTATCCAGTATATATAGATCTAAAAAACAATATCACCTAGGGAAAATTTGCAGTGTATTTTGGCCAAGAGCTTTTTGGTTTTTTCCAGTCCTGGGGATTGAACCCAGAACCTTTGAACTGAGCCACGTCCCCAGCCCTTTGTTTTTGAGACAGGGTCTTACTAAGTTGCTAAATTGCCCAGTCTGGGCTTAAACTTGCAGCCCTCCTTTCTTGGCCTCCCAGAGTGCTGGGATTCCAGTGTGCATCACCACACCCGGCTGACCAAGAGGTATTTCTGTTACAGAGGATGGCTCATACAAGTCAGCCAGGGGGCAAGCCTCAAAAGTCAAAGGAGCAAAGGATGGTAAGAAAGAATCCACAAAAGAAAGTGTGTATGCATGTGTGTGCACATGTGCCCTATAAAGAAACCACCCAGGGAAAAGGCTCAGTTTTGGGAATAATTAAAGAAATACAGACTAAAACTCAGGCACAATTATGATCTTGAAGTTATTTTTCTAAGAATGTGGCATGGTGAGATTTGCATAGTTGCCTCATCTGTGTGATGGGGGTTATTAGTTCTCATTGCCTACAGTTGTTTTGCTGACTGACTAAAATAACAGATGTGAAGTGCCCCAAATACTTTCTGGCATATCATATACTTTGAATAAATAATAGCTTCTGTTATTGTGGTTAGTTCCATTATTATGGTTTCTCCCATTATTACGATTACTTCCTTTATCATGGCATTATTGCCAGCAGTGATATAAATCATTCAGTATTGGAAAATAATTTGGATTTAGGACTCAT
Organism: Hystrix cristata; assembly: GCA_004026905.1. Classification (NCBI taxonomy): domain Eukaryota; kingdom Metazoa; phylum Chordata; class Mammalia; order Rodentia; family Hystricidae; genus Hystrix; species Hystrix cristata. The sequence goes on along the minus strand of PVJO010004506.1, from coordinate 24,934 downwards.
GAATGTTTATTTAGTAATTTCACTTCTGGGCATGCGGGTACCCCCTCACTCCCAAATCCAGAATATTGGGGAAAAGCTCGGTGGGCCAAGATGTTTATCCTGGAATTATTCAGAACAGCGAAACATTATTAGCTCTCTAGATACCAGTGTAAGTGCACCAGTGAATAAATTATGCAACTTTTTAAAATGAAGAGGTCCTAGATAGCCAGAAAAGAGGAATTTAAGGTTCACCAGTTGCCACCTGTGTGGTTGGTACTCGGTCTCTTTCATGCTCTCTAATCCTTGCAGTGACTCTCAGGCGGGTTTTTAGCCCTGCTCTTGAAGTGAGGGACCGAGGCCCAGTGAGAGTGACAGCCTGCAGCTGCATGTCCTGTGGCCGGTCGCAGGCGGGGCTGGGGTTGGCTCCCAGCTGGCTGGCTCCACATCAAGTCGGGAATTCTGTGGCTGTATTAAGCCACCACAGCAAGATACAAAGTCACGACTGAGTTACGATTTCAACCACTGCATGGTTTAGCACAAAGGGGTGCTTTCTCCTCGCGCAGCTGACCGGATGTTGAAACACTGGAGAGCTCTGGGCTGTTTACTGGCTGGCCAGTGTCTGCGTAGTGGACAACGCCAACGGCCCCAGTGGTTTTAATACTGCCCTGAATTCTCAGTAACGAACACGTGCTTCCGTGGAGTCCACTGCTCTGGCAGAGGCCTGGACAGTTTTCCCTGACCTTCAGCTATCATTATATAAAACCATGGAAGAGCTCGTGGTTTAAAAATGCAGTTGGTTGGTTGAGGTTGATAACCAGACAGTGGAAGTAGGAGATGGAGAACCCTGCAGACTTTCGGGACTTGAACATCACCGATGAATCTGATGACCCTTAGAGGATTTGGAAACAAGTGTTTTATTTCACAAGTGCTTAAAGATCACTTTTTAGGGCTTAGGGTATAGCTTAGTAGTACAGTACTTACTTGTGTGGCATGCTCAAGGCCCTGGGTGCTGTCCTCAGCACCGCAAACAAGATAAGTAAAGTGTAGAGATAGCACCATATGCCAAAAGTTGATGAGGGAGTAAAAGATGTTGTGTAACACCTGGCTTTCAGAGCTACACAAGGGCACAAGTGCCCCAGGGTAGGGGGCTTGGCACCAGAGAGCCAACTGGTGTGGCGCGCACTGCCCCTCCCCTCAAGTGACCATGCAGGCTGAGGGGTGGATCTTGTGCTGTAGCTGAATGATGGCGACAGTGTGAGTAAAATGGACTTCAGTGTTTTGAATTCAAATAAATACATTCCTTGCTTGTCTTAGTGACTCTTCCTGTCACTGAGACACAATACTCACCACCCACAATTTAAAAGAGGAGAGGTTGACTTTGGTTCACAGCTTGTAGAGGTTTCAGTCCATACTTGGAGGCTCCCAGGCAGGTAGCATGGTGGAAGGGGCCAAGTGGAGGGGAGCTGCTCACCTCATGGCAGACAGGAAGTGGAGGGAGAAGGGAGGAAATTGACACCTTTTCAGGCCACACCCCCAGTGACCCACCTCTTCTGAGCAGACCCCGCCTCCTAACAGCAAGTCAGATGTAAGCCCCACAGTCCGGTCACCTTCCAGAAGCCCTATTTATATCCCCAGGCCTCCAGTAAGAGCAGCCCTATACGGAAAGGTAGGAAAAGTGGCGCATGGCCCATCTTCTTTGGAAAGGCCTTTCCGGAGCAGCCTTGGTGAGGGCTGTGTCTGGACAGCGCCTGCTCCCTGGTGCTCAGAGGAGTGTGTGCTCAGACCCACAGCCTCCCTTCCTGCACATGCTGACCAGGCTGCACTGTGTTCCTTTCAGGCTCCCAGATCCAGCACCTGACGCAGGTGGGAATTGCCAGCAGGATCGGGGCACAGCCGGTGGAGATCCCGCCGCTGAGAGGCGGCCAGTATGGGGGTGCAGGCTGGCCTGCCTACCGGGAGGATGAGGCGGGACGGAGAGAGGCTGTGAGTATCTGGGCTTGGGCCTCTGTGCAGAGTCACCCTTGAGCACTTTGTTGCCATGAGGCTCCGCTTTTCAAAGCTCTGTTTCAAAAGACCTTTCATCTCCCTTGCTATTTTCGCTTCACCCGTGTTTTTGCTCACAGTTTTTATGCGATAAACTTCCTCCCCCTTTAGGAAAGGAAATGATTTTTCTTGAGGCCGATCTGAGGCCTTTAAGAAGTGGATTTGAAACTGAAGGTGACTCACATCTGAACTTCATCTTCAGTGTGATCACTTTATAAATATTCATGATCTTACCTTTTGTGCTTCATCATGGGCATATTAATGCTCTTTCCACTGTGACCTTCGTACCTTGATGGTTTTGCAACATGCATTCAGTGTGGGGCATTGGAAGACACGGGTCTTCCTTGGGAGGCCTCTAGTCACTCAGCGTTGACCCAGAATTTCTGCGAGTTGCTTGCATCTGTTTTCCTTGAGAATTTTATACCCTTGGAGGATACATTAGCAAAGAAAATACAAGCCATACTATTGCTTTTAGTTTTATCTTTATCATTATACTCCAGCTTTCTTTGTCTTTCTGTGACACTGAGTTCCTCTCATGACCAAATGCTTTCAGTGAAAGGAAGTTAACTTCAGAATATGATTTTTCCTTGAATGACATCTGTTAGACTTATGATCTCAAATATTCACTTAAAATTTGTCGACACTTTTCTTTTTCTGTCTTCATTGTGCCCAGCTTAGTTTCATGAAGAATTTTAGGTTTTCCTGTCAAACCCAATAATGGCCACTTCGAAGTGTTTCTTTACTACAGTTTGGGGAAGTGGAATGTAGAAACGAATAACGCAGGGCTTTGGAGGCCATCTTTACCTCACTAACTTGCTGTTAGCGTTATTCATTCTTTTAGTACACAGACTTAGTTCACCGGCCATACACCGATGTAGTGCGCTGACCTGAGATTGCTTTCCCATTGAAAAAAATATGAAAAATAAAATCACTGAAAAATGTGTCATTCATAGTAAACTAATAGCAAACTCTGTGTTACAAATATCAGAGAAGTGTTGTCCAGTGTAGTGCAGATGACTTGTTAAAGAGAAGGCTCTAGAAAGCAGGTGATAGGCACACGCGCACAAAGGGGATACTAGATGAGTGAGATGGAAGGTGTTTTGCAGACCCAGCGCGACTCACACGCGTGTGTTCCTGGGGCCCAGGGCGGAGGGGGGCTCTCGGTGTCCCCTCTGCCAGCATCTGCTGGTCTCCCTGACCTCTGACCTCTGGGCGCTTCTGCTGTCCTTCTCTCTGGCTCCCCAGGCTTTGCCTCCTCTCTCCCCGCAGCGGCACAAAGAGCAGGCAGCAGGGTCCTGGTGGAGGGCTGAGGGAGGTGGGCGGTGGGTGGAGGAGGCCCAGGTGCTGGTTTGAACTTGATCTTCCCTTCTGTCCTCGTGTGGGAAGTGCAGTAATGTTTGCCATGTTTTTCAGCCCCACATGCTTGGACATCAAGAGTATTCTTCTTCACCGCTGTTTCAGGTGCCAAGGACTTCGGGCAGGGAGCCCTCGGCTCCTCCTGGGAACCTGCCCCACCGGGGGCTGCAGGGCCCCGGGCTGGGCTACCCCACCAGCTCCACGGAAGACCTCCAGCCGGGCCATTCCTCCGCTTCTCTCATCAAAGCGATCCGGGAGGAGCTGCTTCGGCTCTCCCAGAAGCAGAGCGCCGTGCAGAATTTCCACAGCTGATCGGCCCCGCCATGCAGGTTTGCCAGTATCTGCTTCCCGTGGAAGCAAGACTGAAAAGAAATCAGCTGAGCGGATGTTCGTAAGAGGCGCGAGCATCTCCCAGGCGCGCTGCCCGAGTGAGGGACAAGTTGCGATGGTAGAGGATGCCATACGTCACACGACAATGCGTGACAGTTTGACTAGGTTGGCGATTTGGCGACCACTTGAGTTTGATGGAAATATATATATTTTGGGCCACAAGCCAGCAGCACTTCACAAAAACGAAACACAAACCTAAGCTAACAAAATTACTAAGTTAGTCTCCTTGTAGAAGGTAAGAGATTGCGATGTGTAGATGGTACAGGGCAGAAAGGAACTTTTCCGTGGGCCTCAGACCGGTGTGCACGATGCAGCTGCCGCTTTGTTCTCCAGGAAGAGAGATTCATTCACAGCTTGATTTCCCTGTTTTCCTCCATAGGAACTTATTTTAATAGTACTAGTAACAACAAGAATCCTCAGATGGTTGGGGAATTTTAAAGAAAGCTACTACTGAGAAACCAAATGATAGACTGTAGAGCCCAGTGATTTCACGCGAAGCCATCGCCTGCGTTCTTCCTCCTTTTCTGGTGCTAAAGCTCCAAGGACCTCTCACCTTTCCGTCTGTGAAATGCAACTTTGGCTTTTGCAATGGAACAACATGCTGGGGGTTTCATTTTGTTCTAGGAAAAAAGAAAAGCAAAACAACTCCAAAATTTGGGGGAGGTGGGGGAGCTATTTATTTGGATAACCAAAATACATATCAAAGTCTAGATTTACATCCTTAATTGTATTTGCTGTTTATTAATTGGGCACATGCAACTCCAGGTGAATCCCACTTCCGCATATGTGATGGAGGTCAGTCCCACAGAATGAGACTTTTGGGGTCCTCGCTCTTAGAGCCTTGCACTTTGCCAATGACTCGCTCACACATCGTGGCTGAAATAGAAACCTTATGTAAGCAGACATCCTTTCTAACAAGTCCTAGGACCACGTGGTCGTTACGGCTCCATCCCTAGTGATTGCATCCCCTTTGTGCAAGACCTGGAGTGGAAACTGGTCCAGTTCAGCCTCTGTCACAGATCACGAAGCGTGGAGAAGAGTTCTGAGACCCTGCGGGAAAGGAGAGTTGCCCCTTCTTCTGACTTTATTGTGTTATCATTTTGTTGAGTGACTATTAAAACTCCTGTGTGCTTTGGGCCAGGGAGAGGGGATTGCCTCGCTTAAAACGTACCCCTAAAGTCGGCGTTCCCCTCCCGCCCACGTTGCAGCTGGAAAGATGGTGGTGGGTGTTCTGTCTCCAGGTACCTGAGTAGCGCTGCAGGATGGACGTGTGTCCGGCGGAGATTCCGGCTGGGAGCCTCTTTTTAGCAGATGAACAACTAATGCTTGTGATTTAACAGCAGATAGTGGGGTACATTTGGGATTCTGCCTGATCAAAATCCACATCCCTGCAGTCGCTTCTGAGGACCTGGAGACAGCTGGAACGGGCTCCGGGGCCACGCTGGGTGGGCCTGTGGGACAGATGGAGTCTCGGCACCAGGCGGAGTCCGTCTCAAGTTGAGTGTCACCAGCGGCTCCGGTCAGGCCCTGTCTGGCTGCTCCAGTGTGCGCAGAGAACAGGGCCCCTTCGAGGCTTGGTTTCTTACCTCTCGTTCTTGGTTTAATACTTTCCTGTTTCCAAAGTGGAGGACCCTCTTTCCGTGTCACTCAGAAAGATCAGGTCACCTGACTGTGTTATTAAGACTTTCCCAGGACCAAGCAGAGTTTTATTATGGATCCCCTACGATGATTTCAGACCACGTGACAGCAGATGGAATAAGCGGCCCTTTCTCTCCTGGTTCTACGCAGTGTCCTAAAAGTGGTTACCCCCTTTGCGCTTCACGGAAACAGGTCTCTGCTGCAAAGGATGTAACCACAACCACATTTTTGATGCCTTCCCAACTACCATCAAGGGAGTGTACCTGTAGTTTTATTCTTAGAACCAGTACACCTTTAAACCGATGTCAAGACCAAAGATGACATGTAACAAACTGCTGCTGGTGAGTGGCACGGTGTGAGCAGGCCCCGTAGGATCACCAGCACTCTGTTGGTTGTAGAAAACAAAAAACAAAAAACAACGAAAAAAAAGCACACTTGGTTTGCACTTGTTTCCTCTAGACATCTGCTGTAGCAGGTTAACCAGTCACCAGACTCAGCACAAGTTAGCTGTGTGGGACACACCATGCTCAGTGGGTCTCCAGACACTTAGTCAGTGTGCTTGGCTTAAAAGAAAGGTCCCCCTGTTGATCATGTGTAGCTTTGGAGTTCCTCTGATGGGAGCACTCTAAAAAAGTTAAATTTTGGGTCTGTTCTTTTTTTCCTGTTTTAGAAGTCCTAGCAGTAACAAACTATAAGTTCGAGTCAGCATTTTAGAGAAGATTGTTTGGAGAAGTGGTTCTTTGCAGTCTACTTTGTCACTAACTCAGTGTCAAGTTCCTTCTCTGAACCTCATTCTTCCTTAACCCTCAAGTCCAGACCTCCTCCCGGGATCTGCCTGTCTCCCGGGATCTCTGATTGTGAGAATCAGGCGTGATCCTGTGTGCAAATGTCCTTGGAGGAGGAAGCATAAAGCACTGTGAAAATGTAGCATGTTTTCTGTGTGAATGTCCTGGGATGGCCTGTGTGATATGCTGTAATCGACCAGAGAATGGGTCCACACATAGGCAATTGGAGCAAACTGGAAAGCCTGGTGTGGCTCATCTTCCTCATTCCTGTTTTATTTTAGACTCTTTTCTTTCTCCCATGACTTTCAGAAAGCATCTCAAACATCTTTCTCCTCCTGATTTTCTGCTGTGTTTGGCACCAAATAGGTCAGCAGACATGAGCACTGCCTTCTGAGATCCTAGAGTCTAAGTCAGATATTACAGATGTGTATAAAAGATGGAAGACATTGATTAAAAAAAAAACCCAACAGTTTAAACATCTGTACTACTCATTCAAAGCACACAAGTGCATTGGACACTCAGAAGAGGTCGTGGGAGTTACATGTTTGAAAGTGATGGGAAGAAGTGAACCACGGAAGTCACTTGGATGTGCTGAAATGGCCTGGGATGAGCCCAGAGTGAGCCTGGGGGAGGCTGTGGAGGCTGGAGCATGCTATCATTGAAAACGAATTTGATTCTGATCTGCTGCTGTGGGGGGACAGTCCCTAACTGCACAGTGTAGGGTGTTTTGGAGAGGAAGTGGTGCGGGCAGGAGCATCTGCAGTAATACAGTGATGAACGGCCAGGTTGGTGAAGGTCTGCCAGGAGGCGCTCCAAGACCTGCTGCAGGCCCAGTGTGGAGAGTGAAAACCGTGGTAGGAATGACTCTGCGGGGTTTGTTTGGAGCAGACTTGATGGCCGGCCATTCAGCAACATGAAACCCGTTGTGGAGTATACCAGGTTATAAATAAATATATTTGGCTTCTTTACAGCTACCTACAAGTTTTCTTGCCAATTTTATTTGATTTTAGAATGTGTGTTGATCTTGGTGGCACTCGGCTTTTAAGCAGTGTGTTTTTGCCAGCTGGATTTTTCAGGGTATGAGGCCTGGGACAGACCGCAGGCGAAGGTGTGCTTGGAAGGCTTTGGGCTGAAACGAGTCCTCTGCCGTGTCAGTCTCCTGCTTCCTGTGAGCAAGGCCAGTGTTTACCGTGACGCCATCATGCGTGCAGTTTAACCCAGGCGGGCCCGGATGTGGGTTAATCGCTAAGGAAGCCCCTGGCCTTCCATCCGGGTTCTTGGCTGGGAGTGTGCTTGATGGCTGAAGGAAGGCTGGTCAGGATTCTGGGCTCAGGGCCGGGGGCTTTCCCAGTCTTAAGTCGCTCATCAACTTCAGTGCTAGTGAAGTTTCTACCGCCATGTCATTTCTACCTCCAGAGCAAGGCTCCAGACTTCACTACCGGAGCCTGCTCGTCCACATTCGGCCCAGGCAGGAGCACGAGGAGCCACTTCTGAACCTGCAGGCGGCCGTGTGAGCACAAACACATTTCTTGGGCTCAGTGGAACTTTGTTTTCACATCGAGTCCAACACACGCTAGACGTCCTGGTAACAATAGGGGGCGTCTGTGGGTCAACGCTGTGACACTCATGAAATGTTTAGGCTTACCCTTGGCACCCAGTGAACAAGGAGTGTGCGCATTTCTGGTTTCTCTTGACATTTTTGGAGGTGATGATATTTAAACCAGGACACCTTCGTGTACTATGAAAAAGACTTGAAAGCTGAAACGTCACAGAGCTGTGCTAATTCCATGCTTGCGTGTGTGACAGTACACTTGACAGCTTATCTTAGGGGCGCACAGCAGCTTCGAGGTAGAATATTGAATGCCTTTGGGAACGTGAAGTGGTGAAGAAGCAGGGGGAGACGAAACGAGCAGGGAGCGTCTTCATCCGATAAACCCTCCCCGAGCCAGTGTCCCACAGGGTAGGTCCTGACCCAGGCTCCTTGCTTTGCCTTCTCTCCCTGGGGATTTTCTGATGCGGGGCCCCTTCGCATTTAGAGAAAGAGTGGATCGGTCCAAGGGACTGAGATGAAAGTTGGAATAATTTGAATCTCACTGTCCCTGATTATGCAAAACCTTTCTCCCGGACTCCTTGGAATAGTCCTTCCTTGTGCCCGCCAGATTTCAAGGATTCATACCTTGTCTCCCAAGGCCCGAGTTCAAGCCAGACACTCTATTCTGTTCCTCCTACAGATGCGGGGAGAGAAGAGGGAGGCGCTGGGGGAACCAGGCTGTGGTCCTAACGCAGTGCTCTGGGGGCCAGGGACTCATTTCAAGGTGGAGTGGAAACGCTCCTGACTTTCCCTCGCCTGGAGCCCCGCTGGGGAATGTTAATGGGGGCGGTTGCTCTGCTCCGTGGAGCTGCTCTGGCTGGGGTGCAGACTTCGCTCCTGCCCTTCCAGGTCCCGGTTCTTCCTGCACCCTCCTTCAGAGATGATGACTATTAATGTACGAAACTGCAGAGCGAATTGGAGCCACCTGCGGCATCAATACTGCAACCTGAACTTGACAATCACAGTTTGCTGGTCTCAAACGGGCACTTAATCTCAGTGTGGGTATATGATTTAGTAACCGAACCCTCCCTTCTCTTTGTCTGTTATGTTTCTACCCTCCAGTTAGCTGCACCGTTTTCTAATGTGCTGTAGAGTTTTGGAAATAATTTATGCAAGTGTTTGGTTTCCATGTTTACAATTTTTACAGCTTTCCTAGCGTTTTAAATGGAAATGTCAATAAATGCTATGAATTGGTGTCAACGTGGTATTTTCTGTTTATTTCCTTTGCAACACGATAGTTTTCTCATTTGTAAAACTTGAAGGGTTGGATCAGGTGACCTTTTGGCGCTCTCATTCTGTCCCCAGAGAGGAGAGAACACCTAGTACTTCTGTGTGCCGAGGAATTAAGTTGACAGACAGTGTCCCATTCAGTGTGGGATTTACAGAGAGGCTTTCGCTCCCTCCGCACTCTCCAGCTTTGCTGCCATTCACTGGTCAGATTGATGCATCCACTCAGAGCAGGTTCATTTTGGAATTAAAAGATTAAGACTCTACAATATAGAAAGACAAATGAGCAGATCAAAGTCCACACACTCTTGAAAGGGAATAGGGCAACCCTTGAGTTGTTTATGAAACCCAAGCAAACTAGAAGCCCTGGGCAACGTGGACAAGTACGAGGAGCTCCCATCAGAGGGGACTGAGCAAGTAAACAAAGTGTGGACTTGAGGGATGGCGGCAGCAGAAAAGACTAGCAGAAGCACTCACAGGAGCCAAAAAGGCTGTAGTTTAGTTAACAGTTTTGTAGAAGAAAACTGTCGTACCTGGCAAAGGTATACACAAGTTGTCTAGACCATTTTGGTAACTTTTCTCTGAATCTAAATTACTTCAATATAAAAAGAAACGAATGTGGTACAGGCTAAAGCCCACAGGGCTGGCCGCGGTTCTAGCCTGTGTCTCCACAGCCGCAGATCGGTGGGGCTTCTCCGGGTGCACAGCTCCGGCTGACGTTGGAGCCACCGTGAAGGATTCCAGGTCTGGCAGAAGTGGGGGCTCAGTGATGGAGCGTATGCTGAGCATGCGCAAGGCTCCGGGCTCAGCACCCACCTCGGGGAAGAGGAGAAGTCCTGGGATCATCCAAAAGGGCCATTCAAAACTAAAAATGGAAAAACTAGACCATGTGGAAAGAATGTTTCAAATGTTTAAAAGCATTTAAAAAAAAGCCCCTAATAAGCAAGAGCAGAAGATTATGGAAATTTAAGCAAACTTGACAAAATCAAAAAATCTTCAAACGAAAACTGGGGTTTAAAAAAATACATACCTATATAATAGTCATATATTCCAATATTTTAGACATAGCTGAAGAAATGATTATAACAGCTTTAATGTACCTTGGGCAGGAGGTGTATGTTACTCAGTGGTGAGTCCTTGTCCAGCACGCACCGGGCTCTGAGTTCAATCCCCGGCACCACACATATACATGAACATGTATGTATGTGTGTATGTATATTTTATGTTTTAATAAATACAGGTTTAGATTTGAGAGAGCAAAGACACCGTGGGAACTGATAGATCTGATGATCTGTGAGATTTTATGTGCCCTGAATGAGAACAGGTTCAAAGCGACAGAAGAACAAGAAGTCGCCCGAGGCAGGCGAGGCTTAGTGGAAAGGTCAGTGTTATGGTTTGTGTCTAGATGTCCCCCCAAAGCCTCATGTGGTAAGAGATAGCTGGATCTAGAGTGTGTGATTATTAAATTGATCTGTTGATCGGTTTGGCATGGTTCTGCTGGGATTAAGGATGTGAAACTGAGATTGGGGGTGGGAGTGCGGGCCGCCCTGGGGGCAGGTAGCCTAGATAAAAGATACAGGAAGAAGCTAACTAGCTGCTTGTTTACATTGCTTATTTACATACATTCTTTGCATTTTCCTCACTTTGCGGCCAGTCGGCTGTCGGTCTGCCACGCCGGCCCGCCCTGCTTCAGACCCAGTGGACTATAGACTGAAACCTCTACAGACTGTAAACTAATAAACCTTTCTTCCCCTAACTTTAGGTGTCAAATATTCTGTCTCATCAACGAGAGAAAAATAACTAAAACAGAATTTGGTACCAGGAGTGGGGTCGTTGCTGAGACTATACTTGACCATATAGTTCAGCAGCCTTTAGAGTTGGCTTATGAGAAAAAGAAGAGTCAAGAAAACTTTAAAAATGTCACCTATAAGAGAAGCCCTAGAAAACCTTCATAGATTGATAACAAGAGATTCTGGTCAGAGCTCAAAAGACCAGAATGCTGAGAAAAAATTTACCTATACAGACCAGGCTCAAGAGGTTTCTGCTAAGAAAAAAGACTGCGTTGGCTGTTAGACTCCAGATCATATATGTTATGGCTTAGCAGAAAGTTTATCTATATTTTGCTTGTGTCCAGAGACTTTGCCTGAGACTGAGATTAAGGGCGACAGACTAATTAATCTTACAAAAGAAATTTCAAGGCAGTCTAATGTTGAGGCAATGGCATAGCTATTATTAGGGGCTTTTAGCCAGATTTATGTTAAAAACCAAGAGCAAACAGCCCAACAGAATGATTCAAAATGTTGTGAGTTTGCCCATAAAGAAAACGCCAATAAAATTGTGGCCTACAAAGATAAAATAAAAGAGAGACTCATTACTAAAGAAACCAACAAAAAAAAAACTAGATATTTCAAAAGATAAAAGAAAAGATGGCCCAAGGGCATAACAAAAAACAGCAAGACTCCGGCCTTTGCAGCCTCAGAATTAGAAAGGTAAAAGATTTTACTTTGAGAAGAATGCCCCAGAGCGCCACGTTCCAGAATGGCGACAGCCTAAAGAAGTTGTTCCTCGAGATTTGGTTCAGAACACTCAACAATCCAGACACATGACCACCACAGACAAGCAAGAAAAAAGCCTGGTTTCTGCCCCAACTGGCGGCAGACCCTGACGTCATCCTCGTAGCCCTAGTTTTAGATTCGTACAGAATACAAGAGTTATAGGGTCAAGAAAGCTTCCACCCAGATTTCAGAAGAAGGCCTAGGAGGCCAGGCATTGTGCCCCTAAGAGGGCAGTGTGTGAAGCTATAAAGGTGAAGCCAAAGGTACACTAGAGACCCCAAAAGTTTAGAGAAGCCAAGAATATAGATCGCCTGAAAAAAACTACATCAAGGGAGCAGAACCAGCCCAAGAGAGAAGCCATAAGAGCTGCTACCACTAAAAGTGCCATAGAGGCAGAGCCACCCAAGCCCCTGAAAATTCAGACTTCACCACAGATTGCCTCAGATACTACACCTAAAACTACAAGACTTAATGTTTGCCCTGCAGGATTTCAGAATTGCCTTGGTCCCGTTCCTTTATATCCCCCTATTTATATCTTTTGAGATGATAATGCTTATCTTGTGCCATTATATGTTAGAAATGTTTAACCTTCTTTTCATTTATACAGGAGCTTGCCCCTAAGAGTTTGCCTTAAATCTCAGAGGAGATTTTAGATTTAGACTTTTCAGCAATGCTGAAACTGTTAAGACTTTGGCAACTCTTAGAGATAGACTAAATTCCTTTTACATAATGGGCTATACATGAGTCTTTGGGGGGTCCAGGGGCGGAATGTTATGGTTTGTGTCTAGATGTCCCCCCAAAGCCTCATGTGGTAAGAGATAGCTGGATCTAGAGTGTGTGATTACTAAATTGATCCATTGATTGGTTTGGCGTGGTTCTGCTGGGATCAAGGATGTGAAACTGAGATTGGGGGGTGGGAGTGTGGGCTGCCCTGGGGGCAGGTAGCCTAGATAATAGATACAGGAAGAAGCTAACTAGCTGCTTGTTTACATTGCTTATTTACATACATTCCTTGCATTTTCCTCACTTTACTTTGCGGCCAGTCGGCTGCTGGTCTGCCACGCTGGCCTGCCCTGCTTCAGACCCAGTGGACTATAGACTGAAACCTCTACAGACTGTAAACTAATAAACCTTTCTTCCCCTAACTTTAGGTGTCAAATATTCTGTCCCATCAACGAGAGAAAAATAACTAAAACAGTCAGGCTGGTCCGTGCCCACAGCCTGAACTCGTGAGCTGACAGCAGAAGGAATCTGAACCACAGATGTCCCTCTTTCTTCTCCTGACTTCTACCTACGAAGTGCAGCTTAAGATGTCACGAAAACAAGACAGGTAAACAAGAAGGGAAGGTCCTTGGTCCCGTCAGATGATTAATGAACCCCCATTGTTGGACCGTCCATACTTCTCGAGTCCTTTCACCCTCTCCAGATCTCCAGCCCTTGGCCACACCCTCGGCCGCACTCTCTGCCCATTCTGGAATAAGTAGGGGTGGTGTATGTTTGACGTTTCTAGTGTTAAATCCAGGAAATGTTACAGCCACAAGTTCGGATAAACCACATTTGTGTAGTTAACTATTGTGATGTCGTAGTGTTGACAAAGTGTAGCGTTCTGGAGGGTAAAACCCAGGCCCGTCTGGGAAACTGATACTGTGACGTGGCTTTAGCGAGCAGGAGTCGTGGAGGCCTCCTTCCATGTCCTAACAATGTGTATGTGTGCCAGCGTTTGGATTTGGGTTCTGTGATGTGGAAATGTGCCTCAAGCCTGTGACTTCTTCCATTCGGTGTGGAAAAGTTCTAAGGTAGTTTTAAGGAAAATGTTACCGCAAAAAGTTAAAGGGGGGAGAAGAGCTTCCAAGCTGAGATGAGGTTACCATCGTCTGGCACACAGGAGTGTTGGTCTTGGTTCCCAGCAGGAGTTCCGCACGGTGGCTGCCGTGGAAGAGTGAGGGGACGTTCTTCTTAGAAGAATCCAAACACGCAGACAAGATCTGGATCCAGCTCTGAGTGAGAAGAAGTCGCTCAAGAACAGTGTGTGTTTATATCTCAGGTGGTGGTCTTTCTGGGTTCCTGGTGAGACATGTTTGATTCACAAATCAGAAGAAAGGTTAAAAAACGCAAAAGATGCAACCAGATTTAAACCAGAGCATCACATACTAGCTCACTGATATTCCCCTCGTTTGTTCTGCCTTTCCTGGCCAAAATGCAGATTAGCAGAAATGAGGGAAATAAAAACCAGTATAACTCTATTACCAAAAATAACCAGCATCAAAATTTTTAGTAAATTTTAAAAATGTCAGCCAGCTTATTCTTGTGGTTAGGTTGGATGGGGATGACTTGCTTGCCAAGTGACCTCACAGTAAGCTCTTGATTCGGCTTCCAGGGCAAACAAGGGGAGGGAAGCAGAGGGGTTGGAATTTGAGCTGTGGTCTGGAAAGAACGGGCTGCAGGAGAGTGTGGGAGCATGTGACAGCACTGCCCCGCATCCCCTTCTACACTCCAGTGGGGACACCAGCCAGCAGTGCTCGGGGCCGAGACAGAGAGCTTGCCAGCAGGTAGGCTGGATCCCGAGGGCGATGCTCAACAACTAGTCTTGGGCTTTAATGCCAGGCAAGGCTGAGACCTCAACGAGCACACTGCCTCAGAGGACCGTGGTGAATAACATCTGCCTCCATGTCTCTTCTTTACTGTGGGCGGCTCCCTAAGCATCACCTCCTTTCAGGATAGTTATGTTTCGCCACAGCGGGCACTGGCCTCGGGACCTCAGAGGTTGTAAACCTTTTTGTGTGCCCTTCACCTCAGTGGGTTCAGAGTTACTTACCGAATTCCGGATGCCTCAGAGTTTAGAAGGTTGGTGTTCTGGTAGTTGCAAAGCTCAAACACAGGGCCAGAGAACTGACAATAATTTTACTCTTATTAAATGTAAAGTTTTTCTATGTTCAGATACCCCAGTGTAGGATAAAAGGGATATAGTCTGCAGGAGTTTATAAGAAAAGATGAGGATGTTAATGGACATGTTGGAGATCATTAGGGATATTAAGGATTTTTAAAAGATTGACCCAGCCTTAGATTCTATGAATGGAAATACAGTGTCGCAATGAGGGGATATAGACATTCCTATCTCCTCTGCTGGTTACTTGAAGACTTTATGTTGCACATTTTGAAAGGAATGCTTGTGAATTGGATGGAGAGACAGAGGAGGGCAGCCAGAAAGACAGAACTGGAAAGCGATTCATTTGAGCAAGGAATCAGCAAGCAGGTGTTTACCAAAAGGACTCAAAGCTTGAGAAAGATGAATGGTCTTCAGATATCTGCAGTGTTGTCATGAGAAAGGGCTTTGATGTGCTTCATGACAGTTCAGAGCATGGACCTAGTACCTCGTAGAAAGCGGGTCTTAGCCCAGTTAAAGAAGGTAAAAATTCCCAGAAGTGCCATTCCCCTCGCGTCGCCGAGGAAGACCACCTTCTCTTGGCACTGAGTGTGTCACTTGTGTCCCTGCAGAAGTGCTGCCTGTCTGGGCCCCGTGTCCACCCAGCTCCTCCTGATGGTTTGCCAAGACCTGTGAGCTTGTGACGTGGGAGGTGGGACCTTCGCACCTGGAGGGGACGCGGAGCTGTGGACGAGACCCTGCTGGATCTCAGCCTCGTGGGCCTGAGTCAGCACAGTGGGAAACATGCCATCCCTCCACCTCAGTATGCTTGATTATGCCATAAAATGAAGGTGAGAGGAGATACTGTTTGGTATGTCTTGGGAAAATACTTGTGAATGGTTATTATGTGTGCTTCCACAGTTAGAAGAGTCAGGCGTGTTATTTGTATGCAAGAGCAAACTATCTCGATTCCAAAGTTGAATATCTCATAGAACAGCAACTAAATTCACTAAACACGCATTAGGTTATGTGGTAACACTGCTGGTACGCGAATGCCTTCAGTAGACAGATATTTATGGGGTAGCAGTTACGTGATAGATACTGTCATAAACACTGAGGATTGGAGCATGCTGGGGTGCAAGACAAAGGCCCTGCTCCGACTAGGGGGCTGTAGACTAAACCCCACGGAGGTCACCGAAGACCCCGACAAGGGCGGTTTTGGTGGAGTGTCAGAGAAAGGACTAGCTGGAGAGGAGATGAAGAGGATGAGAAGAATGAAGTTAGACACCTGTTCTGGAAGTTTCGCTAAGAGGGAGCCCAGAGAAGTGGGGTTGTAACTGGAAGATAGAGATGTAGGCTGAACAGCAGGATTGCCAGATAAGATGCGGAACACCTGATTAAATTTGAATTTCAGATACACAAAGAATTTTAAGTACGTCCCAAATGCTGCTTGGATCACACACACGCAAATATTATTTGGTGTTTATCTAAAGTGCAGACTTACGTAGGCATCTGTCTTCTTGTTCGCTAGACCTGGTAACCTGAGCAGCTATCAGATGTGTTGTGTCCTGCTCTGGCTGAGCTGTGGGGGACTCAAAACACACAGGAGGAAGTGAGGGGCAGGGGTTCTGAGCATTGTGGGGAGGCTGGTGTGCTCAGGAGCTGGGGTGTTTTCCCCATGTGCAAAGGAAGGAGAGCAGAAAACCAGCAGATACATAGACCATAGACATTACCATTTTTGTTCTGAAAAAAATTCTTAACTGAACGTTACCATTTCTTTAGGTTTATAAACTCTGTGGTTTTTCAATAGGCAGAGAAAAACATTCTTTTACAGTAAATTGTCTAATTCATTGCTTTTTAAAGGATGAACTCTCTCTTCCATGGCTAGCGAGATACATTTCGGATTAATGGTGTCTATTATTTCATGTAACA
The DNA here is from genome assembly GCA_004026905.1 of Hystrix cristata. Lineage (NCBI taxonomy): Eukaryota > Metazoa > Chordata > Mammalia > Rodentia > Hystricidae > Hystrix > Hystrix cristata. The sequence goes on along the minus strand of PVJO010004506.1, from coordinate 8,575 downwards.
TAATGACTGAATAACACGGGGGTGTTTGTTCTTTGAAATTCACTGAGGTGTGTTTTCTGGTCCTGATGTGGTCCACCCTGATGTATGATCCATGAGAACTGGGAGAGATGTGTGTTCTGCTGTTGCTGGATCAAGTATTCTGTAAACGTCAGTCAAATTCAGTTGATTGGTGGGACTTTTCAGCTTGCCTTTGTCTGAAGGGACTTTCTACTCGCTGGATCTGTCAGTTACTGATCACAGGCTGCTGAAGTCTCCAGCTGTAATAATGGACTTGTCTTGTCTCTTTCTCTGCAGTTCTATCAGATTTTGCCTCAGGCATTTTTTACACACTGCTATTAGGTACATACACATGAAGGGTTGTTAGATCTTGGAGAATTAGCCCCTTTTTCATTGCATAGTGGCCCTCTTCATCTCTGATAAATTTTTTTGCTCTGTAGTCTGCTTTGTCTGAAATTGGTATAATTAATTTATACTAATTAGTTTGGTTACTCCACCTTTCTTTTGATTAGTGTTGTTATCATTGTCTTAGTTGCTTTTCTCTGCTGAGACAAAATACCTGACACCCAAAGTTAAAGGAGGAAAGGTTTATTTCAGCTCATAGTCTGTAGAAGTTTCAGTCCATAATCGGCTGGCTCCACGGCTGGGGAAAGCAGAGCAGGCGGAAGGCAGCAAAGCAGCGAAGTAACAAAGCAGCTTCTTTCTGTCACCTTATATTCCATCCAGGCTGCCCACTTTTGAGTGGTGCCGCCCACACACAGGGTGGGGCACCTTTAATCCCAACATCACAATCTTAATCTCATCACCACACACCCTAATTCAGCCACCTTTGAAACTCCTCACCTGTGGGGAGACATCTAGATACAAGCATAACAATTGTGTATCTTTCTCTTTCTCTTTTATCTGTGTCCTTACATTTTAAAGTGGGCTTCCTGAAGTCAACATATTGGGGTCCCCCCCTTTCTGACAGTCTCTGCCTTTTAATTTGTGTAATTAGAGCATTCACATTTAAAGTGACTGTTTATTTGGTTGGATAAATGTCTACTGTATTGTTACTGTTTTCCATTCATTATCTTTGTTCTTTTTTTGTAGTACTCTTTTTCTGCCTTCTCTGGTTTATACGCATTGTATATCATTCCATTTTGTCCCCTCTTAGCAAATTGATTGTACTTCTTTATTTTTTAACAGTTGCCCTAGAGTTTGAAGTGTATATTCATCCCTGATCCAAGTTTGCTTGCACATCATACCGCACTGCTTCACAGGCAGGGCAGGTCTTGGAAGATACAGTGGTACTGAGTTCACGCTCACACCCTCATTCGTGTTTCCCCCAGTGCTGCCTGCAGTCACTCTGCAACTTATGCAGAGTAGTGGGTTGTGTAGCCCTGGTGCTTTGTAAGTGAAAATACTCAGCACCATGGGCCAAAGCTCGAGCGTCAATTAAAAACGAAAACTTACGGTGTAATAAAATTGAGTTTTGCTACAATGCTTTAAGAAAACTTGTTAGTCAGGCGTGGTGGCACATGCCTATAATCCCTGGACTCTGGGAAGCTGAGGTAGGAGGATCACAGGTTCAAGCCCAGCCTGGGCAACTGAGGGACATAGGAAAACCATGTCTCGAATAAAAAAGGTCTAGGAATGTAGCTCAATGCAAAGGCCCTTGTTCATTCCCCTGATAACACACACACACAGAGGAATAATTGTTAAAACGTATTGTGATATGGTGCATCCTAATAGTAGTAGTAATGGGTTATATAGTAAAAGTTTAAAATAGTAGACTCAAGTGGTCCCAACACCTGAATGTGCCCTCACCTGTGCCTACTATTTACAGGGTCTTGGGTAACTTGAGAGGTGATTAAAAACAAAATCTTGAGAAATACAGTTGAGTGGGTAGCTTGGTTAGAATGCTTTAAAAGTGGCTGTTAGAATCTGTGACAGTGTTATGCCCTGTCTTAGTCGCTTCCTTTGTGGCCGAGGCACAATATCCAATACCTAGTACTCGAAGGAAGAGAGGTTCATTCAGGGTCACGGTTACAGTCCACTTCCGGCCGGCTCCCAGGCGGAAACAGCACAGCAGACGGGCAGAGTGGAGGAAGAGCTGCTCACAGCGTGGCAGCTGGGAGGCAGAGAGAGAAGGGGCCGGAGGGGAGATGTGCCCGTCCAGGTGAGGCCCCCAGGAGCCTCCTCCAAGTGGGCTCCACCTCCTAGCAGCAAGTCGGTATCACTCCCCCATAATTCGTCGCCTTCCAAAAGTCCCACCTGTGAGCACAGGAGGACATTAGGGGACATTCTTGATCTAGACCATAATACATCCTAACAATCACAGCAAGGGTAATAATTGTAAAGTATGCAGTAGGAGGACCAGGCATTACATCTGCAATCATAATGCTGCTCTTGGGCCCACTTTGCTTCTGACCATGTACGTATGTTTGAGTAAGTGAATTGACTTCCTCAACCTCCAAGGCCATTGTGGAGATTGGTTATCAGAAGGAAGGCTGGAAACCTTCTGAAAAAGGGTAGTGTCTTAGAATGAGATGAATCACCTTGCATGAAAATGTCTCGCATCACACAGATGGTGTCCATGGCAACCACTCCCCCCCTCGTCCCAAGGGGATGGCCGGCCTCAGGAAGTTGGAGGGTGAGTGCTTTCTTTGTCCTTGTTGCCCTGGGGCCTTCTTCCGGTGTCTATCTGAGATACCTTGGAAAGCTGCATGAAAACTGGAGGTGCAGGCAGGAGGATATGGGAGATTTTGTTTCCCAGAGAATTCAGCTCTTGCAGTGTTATATCAAGTTGTAGGAAATTATTTTAAATGTTAAAAATAATTTTAAAATTATTAAAAACCCCTGCCTATCTGGAATGCCCATTCTGGTGTCTTACAGGGTAAGAACGAGCCCAAATCTCCTCCGTTGAAGCTTCCTAGACCACAGCGTTGGAGGTTTCTCTCCAGTTCCGTGTGTCATTTGCTGTCACCCAGCCTCATAACCTGGTCCTGTTGTTTGTTGTCACTGCGGGGATGGACTTTCAGAAGCAAATGATAGTATTTACCATTAATTTCACCCCTGTGGTCTCACTCACAATTGCAAAAAAGTCAAATCATATAGTGTCCTTTTGAGTACGTCCCTTCCCTTCACAGCTTCCCAACCCTGGCAGGGCCCTGGCGTATCTGGAAGCGAAAGGTCTACCTAGAGCCAGGAATACAGCAACAGGGAATACATTTAATTTTTTTTTTTTTTTTTTTTTGGTGGTGCCGGGGATCAAACTCAGGCCCTTGTGCTTGCAAGGCAAGCACTCTAATCACTGAGCTAAATCCTCAGCCCCTACATTTAATTTTTTAATTCAACTAAAATGCAAAAAAAAAAACCCCAAAAAACAAAAAAACAAAAAACAACTAAAATGCATGCTCTCAAGGATTTTATTTATGGCCATCTTAAAAAATCACAGTAAAAGAGAAAGGCTAACCCCGATGCACATCAAAAGCAGTGCTTCCTCAGATTAAAAGTGAAACTGAATTCAGTAAGTCTGTCTAGCACCTGATAGTGGGCAAGCTGAGCATATTGTTTTTGGCTGAGGCATGGCCTGAAATGGGCAGCTGGAAAGAAACAAAGAGAAGTCGATTTCAATTTCGGGGGAAAACGGAATGAAATAGCTGTATGCCAGTTTGAAAGGCTGGTTATCCCAGAGGACTTCATTTCGATGATTTCTCCTCTGCCCCAGCTATACTGCATCTGGTGTTATTTCCCAGGGGAATTCAACCACAGGCCCGTGGAGGGAACACATAGGGTCTTCATCCCGGTGCGGTGTGGAAGTGGGCCTGGAGGATAGAGTCCGTCTCCAGGAGATGGAGAAGCGGACCCTGAGGTCAGGCCCTGTGAGCAGCTGGGGCCTCAGAAACACGACCACAGAGAGAAAGGCCAGCAGCCAGCATGAGATGTGAGTTATGTAAATGCCAAGCACTTGGGTGTATGCTACCTCGCATTTTTACAGGAGCGCATACAGGGACCCATGTGATTGCCTAGGGACCAGGAGCAGGAGGATAAGGGGAATGGGGATAATAGAGTGAAATGAAGGGACTTGGCAGAGACCAGTGGTGACCAAGTGACATGACTGCTAGATGTGATGAGCTGCACCATCTGCACAGGCATCCAGAAAACTGGGGCCAAGTACAGGCGACCACGAAACTTCATGGGGAGAAGGGCTGGCCTGACAGTAGCATGTTGTACATTTTCCCAAAATAAAAGAGTAAAGTTCTCTTAAAGTGTACATGAGCAGCTTATAATTATCCTCGTAATTGGTCTTTTTTTTTTTTAGTTGTATTTTAGTGGCACATTTTAGATATACATAATGATAACATTCATCACAGGGAATTTGTACGTGTACATGGCATATCTTGCTGCTGCTTTTTTGGGGGGTTACTGGGGATCGAACTGAAGGCCTTATGCTTGCTAGGCAAGTGCTCTACCATTGAGCTAAATCCCCAGCCCCTCCTAGTAACTGATCTTAATAAGTGATCCTGAGAACAAACTTGATGCACTAATTTAGGCACTAAAATTTGGTGCCAGTATGTAAAACACACAAGTTATCCTTCTATTAGTACTCTTTTGTTGGAGAGTTTAAGTTCAAGGATGTTTAACTTGATGCATAAAATACTGCCCTTCTCCTGGGTGATAAGAAGATTCTTCTAGCTGCTTTTAAATAAGTATATTTTCCACAGACTCCTTGTATTTTTTAGAGCAGTTTTGGGTTCACAGCAAAGTTGGGTGGAAAGTCCAGATAATTCCTGTACGTGCCCTGCCTATGCACAGTCTCCTTCGTCACTCTCATCCCCACGCCGAGGGGGACATGTGCTGCCCTTGGTCAGCCAGTGTGGGCATGTGGCTATCACCCCAAGTCAATGGTTTATGTTAGAGTTCACTCTTCTTGTATCTTCTGTAGGTTTGGACAAGTTTATAATGACACGTATCCACAGAATGCGCAGGGTCGTTTCCCTGCCTAAAAATCCTCTCTGCTCTGCCTATTCATCCTTGGAAATCCCTGATCTTTCTACTGTCCCCATAGTTTTTCCTCTTCTAGAATGTCATATACTGGAAAATAAGCCCTCTTCGTTACTATGGTGATCGTCAGGGTCATGCGGAAGGTTATAGTTTGCTGTTTTCTTGCTCGGTGGCTACTCTGTAAGGCAGGTTAGGCAAGGTGAGAGGGCTGGCATTTTTGAACTCTAGTTTTCAAGATTGACTGTTTCCAGTTAGGCCTTATTTTTGGGGAAACATGGAATTTATTCTCAGTACTTCATATATCACTTATAACAATACAGAATTTGGGCAAGAAGCCACTTGGTTAACCAATGAGAAAGGAGACTCTGCTTACCTTTGTAGAACTGTTCTGGCTCTTATTCCTTCTCCCTAGACGTGGCCCTGTCTGTGACAGAATCATGAGAATTGCACCTTTGGTTCGGTCAGCTCTCGTTGGGAGGAGAAATGGGCTTCCGTGCACACAGGAATTGCGCAGCTCACCTCTGCGGTCTGTGGGGCCATATTGCCACCTGCACTGTGGCTCCTTTATTGGCTGTATATCAGTCTGGCCGTGATCAATTATTGTCTGTAATCAGTTTTTTTTTTTTTTTTAAGTTTCGGCCTTATTTTCTGTAGTTTTAACAACTGTTTACAAACGACTGTGTTGCAAGTGCGCTTTGGAGAAGACCAGCCCGCGGTTGAAAGCTAAGCATTATGTTATGTGTGCAGTTTCCTTTCTCCTCAGGTTTTCGCAGCCCTTTGGACACCGTTATGCTAAGTTGTGTCTGAACAATGCGGGCTGCCTTGAAGGGATTCTCAGGTCCCAGCAGGCGGCGCCTTGGCCACCAGGTGTGCTGGCATTTTCCACCCATCTGTGTATCCAGCAGCAGATCCTACACGTTCCACATTGCTTTTGCATTGCCATCCTTCGGGCAGGAGTGGAATTGGCCTCCTAGTGGGGCTGAAGGAAACAAGTGTGGGAAGGAGTTGAGCTCAGGGACCCCTGTGGCAAAGTACTAGGGTGTGTGTGTTTGTGACATGCAAATGCATGCGCATGCAGTGTAGGCTCAGTAAGGGGTGCACCAGAAGGGTTTCCCATTGGCCTAGTGAAGCAGGAGATTAGGGCATAGCAAAGTGGCTGAGCAAGTTGACCTGTCAATCATGGAGACCCAGAATACACACACAGAACAGCTTCCAAGCCCTGCACCTGGTACCAATCAGAGAATGCTATCTTTAGTTTTTCTGGCACAAGATCAAGCAGGTTTTTGATACAGCAGCCTAGAGCTGACATCAGAATGGGGGGAATAAAAGATGATAATCAGGCCAGGCATGGTGGCGGCACATGCCTGTAATCCCAGAACTCAGGCAGCAGAGGCGGGAGGATTACTCGGGGTTCAAGGCCAGCCTGGGCTACTTAGTGAGCTCAAGCCCACCCTGAACTACATAGTGAGACCTTGTCTCAAAAAACGAACAAACAAACAAAACCCAAAGCAAGATGGTGGCCATTGGCCTTGTGGCCACTGTTAGCTTGCTTTCTCTGTGGCTTACTCTGCACTCTGGAGAGTGTATTTCTTTTCCTGCTTTAATTGGCCTGCCCTTACTCTGCAACACAGACATCTTTTCTTACCTTTAATAAAAGCAAAACCTCAATACCTTGTTTCCTGTCCAGTTCTTTGTTCGGACAACGAGGCCTGGCAGGAATCCCTGCAGAGAGAACAGCGCTTCAGGATCCTGCTAACACCAGGGCTTGGCAGGAGGCCCGGCTTCCCTGCACTGCTGCCCCCAGCTCTCCCGTCCTTTGGTGCGTCTGGGTGAGGATGGCCCCTCGGTATGGTGTCCATGGTGTGTCCTTCGGCCCTGGCTGCGTCTCCCAGCACCTTTTGTCATCCTGGGCAGGCAGCCTTGAACTCTTAGAACTCTGTTAGCGTGTGTTCAAATCTTCTAATGTAAGGGTAGGGGCACGACGGAATTGCCTGCTGAGGTCTGTGGATGCTGCAGGCCGAGCTGACAACCCAGTCAGGAGGAGGGCGCAGAGGAGCCTGGCTGGAGTTTGGTTAAGGAGGGAATCTTCTATAACATTCCATTTTCAATAGACGATTATACATGTGGCTTATTTGTCCTTGGGCATTGTGCATATGCGTATATAAAAAGGACTAGGTCAAAAATAACGATTCTAGAAGTCAGGTAGGGGCTGGGGGTGTAGCTCATGGGTAGAGTGCTCACCTAGCATGTGCAAGGCCTGGGCGCAGTCCCCAGCACCGTCATCAGTCAGTCAGCCGATCAGTTGGTCAGTGCCAGGTAACTGCCACAGCTTTAAACCAAATACTTTTCTACGTATGGCATTTTGGTATGGAAATGCCCTGTACTGTGTAGACCTGTGTATGTGAGAGTCTGTAGCTGTGCAGAGGACAGCATTGATGACTGAGGGTAAAAATTTAAAATGAAAATTCCATCTACTGTGAGGTGCCTCCTGGTGCTCTATTCCTGGATGCTTTCAGACCCTGTCAAACGCCATAGCTGCCCTTCTCTGCAGTCTTAAAGCAGGGAGCAGTTGTTTACATCCGGTCTACCCTTCCTCTTGTGCCGGTGAAGGAAAAGCAACTCACATAATGCCTATCTTTAAAAAATAAACTGTTATTATTATTATTTAAATGAGGTCGTGCTCTGCTGCCCAGGCTGCATGTTGCTCCAGGCTGCAGGGGACCTCAGGGGGCTCTGGCCCTGCATTAGAGCAGCCTGAGTCTGGGAGACGAGAGCCCGGCTGCTTGGGTGGGAAGGGCCTCAGGCCCACCCTGAAACTGCTGACTGGGCCCAACTCTTACATTTTCCATTTAGTAAAATGATGCTCAAATGTATTTTTTGTTCACATTGATCCGAAATAAATCTTAATTTTCCTTTTTTTAAAAATTTTTTTAAAAAATTTTTATTTTTACCAAGAACATGTAATGGTACATTGTATACATAATGATCATAATCAACATGGTTATTTTGTACCTGTACATGCTACATCTTGGTTTCCCCCCTCTACCCCCCTTCCCCCCCTTCCATTCACCCACCCCTCCCTATTTGCAACGAGTGTAGTTACACTTTACCATTTTTTCCCCTTTCATCTTACTTTTCTTTTAACCTTCTTCTTTATCCCCCTTTTCCCTATCTAGTTCTCCTCTCTTTTGAATACTATCTCTCTCTCTCTTTTTTTTTTTTAAACATAATATCTATTCTACCCCTTTGTCCTTATTTACACTTATGGTTTCTCATATCAGAGAAACAATTCGATGTGTACTGATAGGTGTCTGATTTATTTCACTTAATAGTATGTTCAGAAAATATAAAGAACTCAAAAAGATCAGACCCCCTAAATTTAAAGGCCCCATCCAAAAATGGGCATCTGAAATGAATAAACATTTCTCAGATGAAGAAATAAAAATGGCAAATAAATATATGAAAAAATGTTCAACATCATTGGTCATTCGAGAGATGCAGATCAAAACAACACTAAGATACCATCTCACTCCAGAAAGAATAGCTATTATCAAGAAATCAACCAATAACAAGTGCTGGCAGGGCTGTG
>PVJO010004505.1:0-108905 GCA_004026905.1 Hystrix cristata | reverse complement strand
AGAAAAGAGGCAGGGATATGAGCTCAGCAGGACAGATTTATTTCAGAACAAACCTGAGAGGAGCTGCTCTGCCCCTAGAGACCAGACCAGTAACTCTAGTACAGGCTAGAAGGTCTTAAAAGGGTCATAGGCATAAAGAAAGGGGAATGGGGACTGTGGAGGAGAAGAGGGGAAAAACACAATGGGACTGTTTTTGTGCAGGGGCAGGGTACAGTACAAAGGAGTTGTAACTATCCACCTAGGACCAGGCTTGAGGATGTAAAGGAGTTGCTTGTTATTTGTTGAGAATAGGAGTTGAACAATGATTGAGAATTGCAACTGGGCTTACGCTGAGATTACTGAGCCTTACCGACCCCTGACTATACATCTCTATCAGGTATAAAGGCATAAGCAGGGGGAAGGGGCTTAAAGTGGTCTCTGATGGTGGTGGTCAGATTCCTTCAGGGATGTTTTACTTTCTGCAGATTTTCTATTAATTGAGAAATTGACACAGAAAATTTCAGGTAGTTTAAACACTTATTTTATTGCCTAACATGATTTTAGACTCCTTACTTTGGCCATTGATTATTAAAAGACATGGCCCATAGCTAGAGAGAGCCTTGTTTGGCTATAAGCTCGTATTTACTATTGTCTTTCTCTTTTTGTCACCCCCATCCCACCACCCTTTTTGGTGCTCTTGGGGTGAAACAGTGAAGACATGTATCTTAGAAGGGATAATGCTAGTACAATGGAAGTAAAAATAATACATGTTATAAAGGACCTGGAACAAATACAGAACTACGTATATTAAATATGATATACAGAAAAAGAAAGCCTTGGCATTCATTGGCATTGGGAAGTGGGTAGATTTAGAAGGAGGAATTAGTGTGGAGAGAACAGCCAACCACTTGATTTGTGGGAATTAAGCATTTTACAAGCAAAACTGGTTAGCAGTCCTCTTTTTCCTTGCTAATGGGTGACTCACCTATACTGTCAGAGGCCTAAGGAAATCTGTGGGGGTTTGGGGGGTTTTGTGGTTTTGGGGATCAAACCCAGGGTCTCACTCATGCCAGGCAAGTGCTCTACCACTCGGCTATAACCCCAGCCTTGTGTTATGCTTTTCCCTTTAATTTGTCATGTGTAAGTTGGGCACAGTGGTATACCACTGTAATCCCATCACTCTAGAGGCTGAGGCAGGAGGTTTGCGAGTTTGAGGTCAATCTGAGCTACAAACTGAGTTCCAAAGCCAGCCCAGACTAGTTAGTTAGACTCTGTCTTAAAAAAAAAAAAAAAAAAAATCCCCTGCATAGAAAGTTACTTTATAAGAAGCCTGAAATGACCATGATTCTAGTTATAAGGGGATTAGGGAAAGAGGTGTTTTGATCATATAAAATCTTAGATTGGCACCTTTCTTTTAGGATGACTTTTGCTTTTGGTAAATTTCCTTGGGCCCAAGAAAAGGAGCTGTAAAAGTAGAAGAAAACGATTCCATTTAGTCTCTAGACAGTGACACATTAAGGACTAATGACTGCCAAAAGGAAATGTCAAACACAAAGCTAGTCTTACTTCTTACTTTTTTTAGATAACTGAGAATCTGGTGAATCAACAGTTTGAGGGGATATATATTTAATGTGGGTGGAGGAAGAGAGTATCTAACATTCTTTAAGGTCCTGTTAAGATTAGTGCATTTAGACTTGGAGCCTGTTTCTACTTTGCTGAATACAAGAAAAGCACATGCCATAGAATAAAGGTAGTTATTATTGTATAGATAGTATTGGAAAGGAGACATTTTAAAATATATTTATGGACTTTGTTTTTATGTATTTTTGTTTAATTGTTGGCAGATGTAGAGAAATTATGCACTTATATGTGTGAGAGGCATTAATTTTTTACTGTCTTCATTCCCTTTTTCACAAATGAGTTATCTGAAGATTTTGGAAGAGAATGATAAAGTTGTGATCCTGCAGGTATAAGGAACAAATTTAACTGGATTGCTACTAAAAATTACTTTTAAGGAGAACAGATTTAGAGCTTTTCAGCTTACAGCCAAGTATGATCACCGCAGCTAGATATTAGCACATACATACTGTATTTACACATAGCGATGTGGGGAATGATAACTAAAGGGTATAGATTTCTTTCTGAGATGATGAAAATTCTTTCAAATTGTGATAATAAATAGTTGCTTGTATTTGTGAATGTATTCAAAACATTGAATTGTATTTTTTCAGTGGGTAAATTGTATGTGTTACAGATTAATGTGTTTTAATAAATATATGTCTTCATAAAGTTACTTAAAATATTTTCTTGCTTTTTCACGTGTGTTTATGCTAATCGTATGATAAGTATTTTAAATTATATTTCCCATAGGCGTTCAGGCAATTTGTTCATGCTATATGAATTAGAGAAAGTTTTCCTCTTTTTGAAATACTAGCCCATTCTGTTAATGCCACCAGAATTAGTAGGTTGTGTTGAAAGCCTACATCATGCACAAAGTCGGCCTCTTTAATCTTCTGCGTTTGTATTGAGCAGACTAGTGGCCTATAATTTTTTGTGGCTATTTCATTTAAATTATAAAAATGCTGAGTTAAGGATTGCTGAATTAAAAATGGTTCAAAAACTCAGAAATCAGAATAGGCTTTTTTTTTTTCTGTGAAAAAGTGGTGGATTTGTACAGTATACAAAATTTCAGCCCTTAAAATTAGCACATCTTTAAATACTAGATTTTTATTTGAAGCTTCTGCATACAACTTGATTTGCTTATACAACTCTTGAGAATTTAGCAGTAAGAATTGATTTTGTTGTTGTTTGTTTTGCTTTGTTTTTGAGACAGGGTCTTGCTATACAGTTCAGGCTGGCCTTGAACTCATTATATATATTTTAGCCTAGCTGGCCTCGAACTCACAGTGATTCTCCTACCTCACCCTCCCAAGTGCTGGGATTACAGGTGTGTACCACCACCCCAAGTTAAGGATTGATATTTATGTTAATTATATAATCTTGATTTTTTTTTTTTCTGCTAGAGGAATAAAGTGGATCCAGAAGGGGATTTTGGTTGAAATATTGGTATACTTAGATAGCAGCATCTTATAGCACCTTTATTTTAGGTCCATTCAATTTAAAGGAATGGCAAAAAGATGTTGCAGAGATTGTAAGTGATGTGGCTTATCTCTGCAATTATTATTTATCTACAGTAGAGTTTCCATGAGTAATACTTGGAGCTCAGCAGGATGCCTTTTCAGTTTGTGTCATACAGACCTTTCCTGGTCTTTGTGATGCACTGACCAGCCAGGCTGGTACTGGTCCAGTAAGGTTTGGTGGGACACAGCAGACATACAAGCTGGGAATGTGTCGACTTTGGTAAACCCGAAATACCAGCCTTTTCTCTGGTGAAGCATAAAATGTATGTGGCAAGCCTCCCTACAGTGTTTAGTGATCCTGACATTTTATCAGAGAAGTTTGTTCAGTTCCATCACAGATGCCAGCAACAACTTTGTAAGTAGAAAGTGAGTCTCACCATGTACATAATATAAAAGTACAGCTACCAGTAAGAGTTCAAATTAACCATAGTTTACTTCTTTCCAGCGTTATTTTTTTTCATAAATATTAACTTGCTCCATGTTTTGGTACTTTCATCCATTGGTGATTGTTACCAGACCAAACTGTTAACAGGCACCAAAAACAAATTTCGTATGAGAATTTAAAAAAATATATTCATAAGCCTTTTCTGCAACTGGGGAGGGAACTGACAGCATTCTGTTTTAAATCTGTCATAATTTCTTAGAGTATCAGTTTCAAATCAAGCATAATGCCTTTCCCTACTTTTGATTATTTTATATAGGGATATTTGCTTTATTTTTTTATTTTTAAAGAAAGGAAGTGCTCGCTTTGGCAGCGCATATACTTTAAAAAAGGGGAAGCTTGATGGTGGTGTTTCAGGCACTGTGGTAGGAAATAAAGATATGTTTTATAGACAGTCACCCTTAGATCTGTGTGGGTGGGTGCTTAGGAAGCTTGTTTTGGGGAGGGACATTACTCTAAATTGATGTCCCGGGAGATGGAGCATATCATCACTGCCTCAAGTAAATTTTCAGCGAATTACAGAAAGGAAGCATTTGGCAGTTTCCAGTTTTGTTATTGCTGCTGCTTGGAGCTAGGTACTAATGAAGTTGGTGTTTCTTTATTTGGGACTGAGGAATTGAAGGCAAAAACTGAAAATGGCAAAGACTGTACAGGCCAGTCTATCTCTTGTTGTGAAGTTGTCAGGCAGGCTTATTGTTAACCTGTGTTTCTAGAGATAAATCAAATAGCTCCTGTCTTTCTTTAAAATTCTGTTTGCTTAGATGGATTTAGTGGTCCTCTTTCTGGGATGATAAAATAAATCTACCTAATTCAAAGCTTGTTTTTCCTCTGAAGATGTTTGCACTGTATGTATACTAATTTACACAGGCTTTTGGCATTAAGAAAAATTTGTTGTTGAAGGGAATTTCTTTTCTTTTTTTTTTTTTTTTAAGGGAATTTCTATATAGAGATGTTGTTCTAATACTCGACAGCTGCCCTGAACGTGGAAAATTACCCAGGTGTTTGTAGTCTGTTGTCTCAACTGGGAGCAGAGGATGGAGACACAGTATGGTTATGAAGTCATAGAACAGCAGCAATAGGACACGGCTACTGCTCTTAAACTAGTGCTGCTATTACCATTACTATACCCAGTCATTTACTTTATAATTAAGAATGGTTCTAACTTCAAGGTACTCCTCCCCTTTTAAACAACTCTGATTTCCAGTGATATTACAGCATTTATCATTCAGTTGAATAAAAGTTTATTCTCTCTCTTTCCTTTTCCTTCACTTCTCTTTCAGCATTGGTCAAATACATTTAGAGAATTTGCTCTTTTTTTGTTTGTTTGTTTTGGTGCTGAGGATCGAACTCAGGGCCTTGCGCTTGCAAGGCATGCACTGTAACCACTGAGCTAAATCCCCAGCCATCTTTTTTTTGTGCATTCTGGTAACAATGTCTAAAGACTTTATTTTTAGTGAGTATGCCCCTATTGACTATATTAGAGGTTATTTTATCACTTACTCTGTTTGTCTTAACTGAAGTTAGTGGCTTTATTCCCAGATTCATATTATGTTCTCCTTACTATTAAACTGTACATTTTGCTTGAGTCCAGCATACTTTGTAGTTAATTCTGAGTTAGATTGCATGAGAAAGCAAGGTTCTGATCATCAGTATTCATTCTTTGAATTGAAATTTGAATAGGCAGCTCTGTATAAAATGTCTTCATTATTTCTTCCTACTCATTTCTGATTTATTTGGTGATTACATTTGAAATAGACTTTCTATTTGACTATTATAACCATCAGTGTGTCTCGTTTCTTCTTCAGTTTCTATAAGTTGTGTTTATATATCTCTAGTTTATTTTTATAAATCTAGTGCTAGAGGGGAAAAATTTATGAATAAGGGTTTTTCTGATTTTTAAAAATAAACCCACTAGCTCTTTGGTTCAGAGAATTCATATACCCTAGAGCTGGTTGAATAATTAACCAAAAACAAGCTTAAGCATTGTCTCTGTAGTATTAAGAAACAGTAGGCAGGTGAGGCCTAGAAATTCTGTTTTCTTTTCATGTTATAATCAGTCACTCTCTTTTGAGCTCTAAAATGGCTGAAGAGAAGACTCTTACTAGGAAAGGTCCTTCTAGGGCTGACTTTGAAGTGAGGCATGTCGGTTGGCTGGCTCTTGTCCTGACGTTCCCCCCTTAGGAGATGTGAACAGTTGCCACAGATGTTATAGGTGGATTTGCTCACTGGATTAATGGTTATTTCAGAACCAGTAGCAACACTAATACTAAAGGGAAAGCATTTCCTTTGCTGGCTTGCATAGGTGTCTTGTTTTAAAAAAGATCTCTGTTTTTGAGCTGAGAATTATATTATTTGATTGTGAGATAGGCTTTACTAATTTGCTGACTTCTGCCATTGTGTTTTTTCCTTTAAAAAATGTTTTCCTAAGAATTTACTTTGCTCCAATGGTCATTGAATTTTAATCCGCATTACCTTCTTTGTCTAAAACCTTGTGCTTCCTTTTATTTTCCTGCTAAGAAAGGTATTTCCTGTCTGTCTTTGCTTATCTGCTTCTTTTATAGCTATTTAATCATGATGCCTCTGTTCTTGTTCACTGTGGCATCAGTTTATAGTCCCTCATTGCGCTGAGCTCTGTAAAGCTCACATGTATGTAATGTAATCATTTTCTCTTGTCTCATGTCTGAATTCTTTTCAACCAAGTCAAATCAAGTGGCCTTAGGCTAGGTGCTCGGTTTTAGACTGTCTGTATAATGTCTAGAATACTTCTACTTAATGAATAATTAATATTAACAGTAGTGCATCTTGGGGTATTACCTATATAGCCATCAGGCATTTAGAATCTTTCAGATGTTTATCCTGAGGTGTCAGGTCTCTTTATGCTTCATTTTCTTATTTTTTCTCATTCGTGAGGTCGTCTTTCACTACAACAATTTTGAAGATTTTAACAGAGGCTATAACTTCTTTCGGTTTGTGTATATAGCAACTCCTGTAGTCTATAACTCATGACCCTGGCTCTTGTACAGAAGAAACTTCATTTATTCTTTCTTAGTTTGAATGATACTTTCTGTTTTAAAGTCATGGTAAAAATTGGATGCTGTGCTCTAGGAAAAAAGAATAAATAAACAAAAAGCACTTTTTGCCATTTGCCAGCAGTCAGTATAGAGAACATGCAGTGTAATGCCATCAGTGATACATGCTCAGTAAGTTAAGATTCAGGATAATTTCATAATATATATATTCTGCGTAGTGTATGTCATGGAGGACCAGGGGGTAGGAGAACCTACATTGCCTTCTTCATTTTCTTTATTGGGCCCCAGTTTTACTGGGCTTCTCCTCCTATTCTGCCAGGTACTATTATACCTGATCTCTGACTGCAGAGTACCCGGAGTCCTTGACCTCACATCCTTTGAAAGTTGTCCATTTGGTCTTGGCAGCTAGTAGTCATCTTGGAATATGATATCACCTTGCCTGTGGGAGAGGAGGGGCTGTGATAGCATCACCGGGGAGATGGGTGTTCAGTCTCTTAAGCAGGGGAGACATGCAGTGTATGTATACCTGGTTAGCATGGTGCTCCCATGTAGAACTGCCATAGGTCTGATCAAGATTCTGGAGGCCTCCTGAGCCTCCAGAGCTTGCCAGTATTTTCTGCTTGCAGGCTCAGCTGAGGGGAGGGACTTTCTTGCACTTCTTTCTTGGGCAGTGTTCCAGAACTGTGATTCTAGTCTCTCTTTCATTGTACATCCTCTTCTTGACCGTCCTCTCTCTCTTTTTATATATACCATTGTCACTTTGCTTTCCAAGACCCAGTAAATCTAATAACTACTATAATTTCTTCCAATAGACTACATTTCCTCTCTAATCATGAAAAATTTGGCTTAACTTTAACAAAATACAACTGTACAATAAAACATTGTGTAATGGCAAAGGTAATTTTTTTTGGAGGTGGTATTGGGATTGAACTCAAGACCTTTACACTGATCTACATCCCTAGCCCTTAAAAAATTTTTGTTTTGTTTTGTTTAAAATTTTGAGACAGAAAAAAAATTTTTTTGAGACAGAGCCAGGTATGGTGGCACAAGCCTGTAATCCCAGCACTTGGGAGGCTGAGGCAGGGGTATCACCACAATTCAAGGCCAGCCTGGACTACATAGTGAGACTGTGTCTTAAAAAAAAAAAAAATCGTAGACAGAGTCTTTCTAAATTGTCTGGGCTGGGCTTGAATTTGCAATCTTGCCTCACCCTCCTGGAGTGCTGGGATTATAGGTGTGTGTGCTATTATGCCTAGCTTCTTTTAAATTTATATACATGTAGCTTTTCTATAAATGGGATTTATATATATACTGGGTTTGAAGCAGTAGCTCATTGTTACTTTAATTCACATTTCTCTTGCCACGGTTGAGTTGAAATAATGTATATATTTGTATGACATTGGATCCACTCGTCTGCAAAGTGCTTATTTGTACTGTTCCCGTTTTGTGAGTGGTGAGCGTATCTTTTTATTTTGAGATAGGATCTTGCTCAGTCACTGAATCGTCCAGGCTGAGCTCAAATTTGGTGATCCTCCTGTCTCAGCCTCCTGAAGTGCTGGGGTTACAGGTGTGTGGCACCACACCTGGCCCTGTCACTTGTCTTTATTTTGAGAAAAGGATAGTTGCCCAGGCTGTCTTTGAACTTGCAGTCCTCCTGTCTTAGCCTCATGAGTAGCTAAGATTACACCCAGCTACATTTTTTTTTGGCTTTTATATATATTTTTAAATTTTATTTTAACGGTACATTTTAGATGTATGTAGTGATAGCATTCATCATAGGGGATTTGTACCTGTACATGATATATCTTGTTGCTTCTTTTTTTCCCCATTCCCCTCCCCTCCCTTCACCCCTCCCTCCTTATTTACAAAAGCTTCATTTACATTTTTTCCTTCCATTTCTTATTTCTCTTGTCCCTCTGTTCCTATCCCCCTCCCCCTCCCTTGTTCTCTTTTCCATTTGGACATTTTCTTACATGTATTTAAAAAAAAAAAACCAAATTTTTAATTTTCATATGTGGTTCATTTTTTTTGCCTTGTGGCTAGGAAAGTTCCAGTTTTGGGAAAAAATGTCTTTCCCACCTTAGATTATACATGTGAGCACATGCGCGCACTCTGCCCCCCGCCTCCCCATCTTTCAGGGTTAAACCACAGAAGCACAGCAACTACGAAAGGGATGTACAATAGGGATTTAACAGTATACACGCACCGAAGCAGATTAAGCTGTTTATGTGATGTGTTGCTTTTATTATACCTCTTATAAAAAAGAAAGGAATTTTCAATTTAGTACAGTATTTCTAGGAAAGAACTTTCACATTTCAAATGAGAGTTTCATATAAATTGACATATTCCAAATATAGATTCCTTTGCAAAAATGGCACCGTTGGATACAAGATAATAATTAATTGTCTGACTTCGAGCTTTTAGGTTTAAAAAAATTTTTTTATCACACAAACCATTTTAATTGTGTAGGAACAAAATTCATTTGATCTCGATGGCTGGAAGAAGGCAGCCCAGCCATAGAGCTGGTTTCGTGAAGGCTTTCAGACCTTTCAAATAATGCAAGATAAATCTTCCTTATGTAATTTTCATTGCTACCTGAAGGATTTCTATACTTACAAATAGTCTTAAGAGTATTTATTTAGTAAAATTTTTTATTTTGTTTTTTATTTTCTATCCACATCTACAAAATTTGTGTGGATATCTACAAATATTGAAGTAAATGGTTCTTTCTCTAGCCAAGTAGAAGTGACCAGTACAAGGCTCAAACCAAAATAAGGAATGCCAGGTGTGGTGGCGCACACCTGTAACACCAGCACTTGGAAGGCTGAGGCAGAAAGATTGCTACAAGTTTGAGGCCAGCTTGGGCTACATAGTGAGAGTGTGTCTCAAAAAATAAAATAGGGGAGCCAATATTTACAAAAAAAGAGTTTTGACAAGAGCTAAATAATAACTTTGTTTTTAGCATAAGTAGTGGTTGTTTTGTCCTGATCTGGGTCTATTTTGCTTTCAGATGTCCCCACCTGAATGTATGTGCTTAGGCCTACATAAACAGTCTTAGACCTAAGTAAGTACAAGTATAAATGCTCCCAAATAAGGAAAAACAGAACAAAGTGCTTGATGAGGGGGCAGCCAGGCATCACTGAAGAGAAATTTAAGTGGGAGAAGACTAAAGAACAGTTTGAGAAACCCTCTTAGACTACAGTAGTCTAAAATACAGAAATTATGTGGGACAGCGAAAATAGAATAAAAGATTGTAAGGATAAATTGATTTGACCCAGTAGGCTTGTCTGTTAGGAAAAAATCTCCCATTAAACCTGTCTATGGACATTTTCAGTAACCTTCTCTTTTCTTCATCGATGTTTTTTTAAAATGTTGTATTCTCTTCTCTGTAGATGCTATCCATTACAGAGGGTACTGATGGCTTATATCATAATGTCATCATGTGTATGCAGAGATAGTTCTTACCCTATGGTTTATATACTGAATTTGCTGTGGTTTATATACCTCCCAGGACTGGTAATATATTTTCACTAAGTTCTTCATAGGTTTTTGTGTTGGTCTTTTTTTTTTTTTTTTTTTTTTTTTTTTTTTTTTTTTTTTTTTTTTTTTTAATGATTTTAGTTTGTTGTTGTTCTTTTGTGGTACTGGGGAACACTGAGCTACATCCCCAGCCCTTTTTATTTTTTATTTTGAGATAGGGGTCTCAGTAAGTTGCGCAGGCTGGGCTCAGACTTATTCCACTCCTGCCTCAGCCTCCCAGAGTGCTGGGATTACAGGCACAAATCTCATTGTTTTTGGTATCCACTGGAACCATTTACAAATATTTTCCATTTCAGAAAGAAAAAAACATTGGGGCTCAGAATCCGAACAGCAAAACTGATTCATACAAAGGCCAAACCTATGACTGGCTTTTTAACCTTCATGGTCTTTGTGGTGCTGGGGATTTAATGAGGTGCCTCACATATATTAGTCAGGCCAGTGCTTTACCATTGAGCTGCATTTCCAGTCCAGCTGCCTTTATATTTTAACCAACTAAAATAACCAGCCAGCTCTTTGTTTCCTACCTACAGATAGTATTGTGTATGTAAGGACTGTACATGTACCAGTAGAAGCCCTTTAATAGCAGCGAGAAAAAAAAAATCCAATACTACTGGATTATAAGCATTTTTTATGCCTATTTCCTAAACATTTGCATCTCAAATAGTTATCTTTAAAAAAAAATAAGCTTAGACTCTTCTGTTACCAGTAGTTCTAATTGCTCACACCTGCCTGGAGGTGTTTGGGGAGCCTACAGTTCCATACAGTGTTTGGTTTATGAAACAAGGTCTGTCACCACTTTAGCAGAAGGGAAAGTTTTTCTGTTTCCTTCTTAAAAGCTGGAAAAAACTGTAATCCTAGCACTGGGGAGGTTGAGGGAGGAGAATCACTACAACTTCAAGGCCAGCCTGGGCTATGTAGTGAATTCAAGCCCAGCCCGAAGTACATGGTGAGACCCTGTCTTAAAAAAAAAAAAAATGGGGTTGGGGATTTAGCTGAAGTGGCAGAGCACTTGCCTAACAAGAGCCAAGGCCCTGAGTTTGAGCCCCAGCACCCAAAAACAAAAAAACAAAGAAACACACACTGGAAAAAAGCAACAAGAACTGATTTCTGTTAGTTGCTTATTATTTGGGTTAGTTAAATAAAAAGTATGGTGAATTTTACTTTCTGGCCATCTGACAACTTTCATAGTTGCCTAAGTAGAAACATTAGAGTTGTTAGCAACTCTGGATTGTAATGAAAATGTGGAAAGAAGTGTGTGCTCTTGTTTGAGATATTGAAGAGTTCTTATAATTATTATGATTTCCCAAAGAATCTTTGTGCAGGAAGAGAAAGTATTTGATTATGGAGAGGGAACTAAAGACATGATAGAGTTAAATTTGGTTAGGGAATGAAATGATTCTGAAATTCTGAAACTTGTTACTATTATGAAGTACTGTATATAATCCTTAAGATGTCATCTCTCACCTTCATCTTCTGTTATTTAGATGGGAGGTGGGTAATGACTTGGGGCTTTTATTAAAACTGTATTGGCAGCCGAGAGTGGTGGTATGCGCCTGTAACCCCAGCACTTGAGAGGCAGAGGCAGGAGGATTGCTGTAAGTTTGAGGCCACCCTGGGCTTCCTAGTGAGTTCAAAGCCAGCCTGAACTACATACTGAGACCTTGTCTCAAAAAAAACAAAAACAAACAAACAAAACTATCTTGGCAGCCATGCCACATCGTTTTAACAAAACCAGCAGGTGGATTCCACAAAGATTCTAACAGTGAAGCCATTAGTGGACCTCTTATCCATGAAAGTAACAAATTAAACCTTATGATAAGATTCTTTTGTAGTATGTCAGAGAGTAAAATGAACAGATCGTCACTCTACTATGGCTGCTCCATTTTTGTTTAATATTTGTATGATATTAGAGTCATAAATTATTGTTTTAAATGTCTAAAACTTTACCTTGCTAATATTTTAGGAATGTGTGGTTAAGATTGAAATAAGGGGTAGATTTTACTAAGATGAATGGACTTAAATTAGAGCTTTTCCTTTGTCTATGACCTATACATTACAAAGTAGAAATCTGCTTTTCTTTCTGTGCTTAATTCATGAAAGGAAGTCAATATTGAGACTTGAAAAGAAAGCTGTGAGTGTGGAAGTGTATTAGAAATTATATGTGTTCAGAAAATAGTTTTTAGATTAGCAATTAATTGGGAATTCTCGAAAGTTAGCCTGGAACTCCAAGACTGTCTTCATTATATCCTTTTCTTGTTTTGTTTGCCTGCTTTGAGATAGGGTCTCACTTTGTAGTTCAGGCTGTCCTTGAATTTACTGTGTAGGCCAGGCTGGCCTCAATCTCATGGCAATCCTACCACCTCAGCCTCCCAAGGGCTGGAATTACAGGCATGTGCCACTACACCCAGCTTGGTATATCTTAATGAGTGAATGATTTCTTATTTTTCCTTCATCCCTTAGATTGTTTCCCATTTCTCGTGAGCAAAGAAAGCTCTTGGGGAAAGATCTGTGTATTCTCTCTCAACTGACCTTCGGTTGCCCATCATTACTGTTTGTCTGCCCTTTAAGTTAGTCTCCTTTCCTTGCCCATCAACCCTTTCCTGAGGGTGGATGTTACACATTTGTAACATCCTTCTAACATTACACTTCTTATTTTCTTCACAAAATAAGAAGTATTGCCAGAATACATCGTTCTAAATCACCACTTAGATAGTCATATTCCAGCTGTCTCCAGAAACCTAGCTGCTACTGTCAACCATGTTAAATCTCAGTCCTCCCCCTACCCCCTGTACTGTATACCCTCAATTTGGCTCTGCTTTGGCCAAGCCAAAAGTTGCTGCCCTTCACTGATACCATCTATTAGTAGCTTTGGCTATTCTGGGCCTAGCTGTATTGGAATCATGCTTCTGTATCAATCTTACTGCTATTGATTTCTCCACTCCTTCCTTCCCCTCTTCACCAACCCCTGCAGTGAACCCATGCAACCCAGGACTTTTCTTCACGCTAAGTTGCGTCCCCACTCTGTTCTTTTTAAATATTTTTTTTTGGAGACAGGTTCTTTATGCTAAGTTGCCAAGGTGCATCCATTTTCCTACAGATTATCCAAATGTATCATTCTTTATGGCAGAGTAGTGCTCCATTGTGTATAACTAACATATTTTCTTTACCTGTTCATCTGTTGGATATGTAGGCCTCCTTGTTTTCTAAAAAGAAGTAGTCTTCATGACACTATTCAATTCACATTTTTGGGTTTATTCTCTTACATTATTTATGGAATGTTGTTAGTTTTATCTCCATTGAACTATAAATTCCTGAAGGCAGTGGTCTGACACTTTCACAACTTGGATATTAATGTGGATATAGTAGAAGCAGAAGTACTTTTTGAATTGATTTAAAATATTTAATAATAACACTAGCACAGAAGTAAAAAAAGAACAAATTAGTCCTTGCTTACGCCTTGCTAGGAATTGTAAATGCTTTATGCATACTCATCAGAGCATGAGCCTGGTATTGTTAAAAGGTACATAGAGACTTTATACAAGTCATCGAACTTCTCTAGAGGAATAAAATCATTATGCATAGTATATGCATAATTTTGCAAGGGGATTTTTGGGGTAGTGTACAGTATTAGAGGAGGAAGAGTCTACAGTGGCTCTCTACACTGGAGAACCAGAGCCAGGAGCTGCTCAGCCCTAGAAGCTGAAGCTGCAGAACAAGAGGGACCAAGGATGCAGCACCAGTCTGCTGCTGAAAGCCTGGAGTTCCCTAAGAGTTGTTGGTTTGGGTTTGTATTGGAAGACTGAAGAAACTGGATTCTGATGTCCACAAAAGATGCACCCATTTGAGCAGAATGGACCCTTCCATAAAACATGTGCCAGCTTTCCTCCTTCCCTTTTATTCTGTCCAGATTGTAAGCCTATTGAATGATTCCACCCATAATCAAAGTGGGTCTTTCCTCAGGTTGTTTTTTTTCTTTTTTCTTTTTTTTTTTTTGGTGCAGGGGAGATTAAACTCAGGGCCTTGCACTTGCTAGGCAAGCGCTCTACTACCAAGCTAAATCTCCAACCCCTCCTCCTCACTTCGCTGGCCTGCATGCCAGTCATCTCTGGAAACACCCGACAGACACACCCAGAAGTGTGCTTTACTAATCTCCTAGGTCACTGGTAGCAAACCTATGGCATGGGGGCTGTTAGTATCCTTGAAAACTCTAAAAGATTCACTATCACTGTTCTAGGTGTTTCTTAATCTAGTTAAGTTGACCTCTCACATCAGTCACACTGCAGCTGGTAAGTGGAGGTGCCACGCTTTGAACTCAGCCTGGTTTCAGAAATTGAGCCCTTAATGACCATGCAACACTGTATGTCCAGTTGAGAAGAATAGTGTATTAAATTGCCAATATCCTAAATTACAATTATAATTTTTCCTCTCACCAATATTTTATTATGAAAATTTCTATACATAGAGAGTACTTGAAAGAATGGTACAGTGAGCACCCACACATATGTCTACTTTCTTGGTTCTCTTAATGTTTTGTTATTTTTATCATATATTTTTCCATTCCTATATTTGTCTTGTTTTGCTGCATTTCAGAGTTAGTTGAAAACACACACTTCTAAACATTGGTATACGTGACATTAACTAGCATTCAGGTATTTTTTGTTTTTATTTGTTTGTTTTGGTAGTACTTGGGTTTGAACCTGGGGCCTGCACACTGAGCTACATCCTCAAGGCCCCTCCACCTTTTTTTTTTGAGGCAGGGTTTTGCTATATAGTTCTGGCTGGCCTTGAACTCACTATGTAGCCCAACTCATGTAATCCTTCTGCCTCAGCCTCTCAAGTGCTGGAATTACAGGTATGGCCACCAAGCAAGGCCTACCTGGAATATATTGCTGTTTCAAACAACAGCAACAACAGCCAAACAATTCTTTAACTGGTTTAGGAGAAAAGTGTAGATCTGTGAGTCTCTTCTCTATACTCATTACTCTGGTGATGTCATCTAGATTTATAACTTTAAGTACTTCTATTCACTGATGATTACTTCTAAATTTGCATTTCTAATGTGAACTTTCCCAAGAATTTATCATCTCTACTTGGGCAACTAATAAACATTCTAACATGTCACAAATCTGAATCTTTTTTTTTTCTTTTTTCTTTTGGTACTGGGGATTGAACTCAGTGGTAGAGCACCTGCCTACCAAGCGCAAGGTCTTGAATTCAATCCCCAGCAGCCCCCTCAAAAAAATTGACATACAAAATTGAAAACACTATTTCTTCAAAATACTGCTTGTGGTTTTGGGAAGTGGGATTTGTGTATTTAAAGGAATATATTTGTTTATAATTTTAGTTATGAATCAGTGTGATAGATTTGATAGGAATGTCTTTAGATAAACCCTTTGGCAGTTTGTCCCATTCTTTGTTACCTACCTATGACTCACTTTTCAAAGAGCACAGATAGTCTAAAGGACCGTTTGTCTTATTCATCGTAATATCTTTTAACACTTCTGAAATGCATCAAAAGAAAGGAAATTCCTTACCACCTACTATTATGTGTTCTTGTAGATAACAGATAAACCTTATACTGGCAGTTTTAAATGAATGAATAGTCTATAGCTGTTGCAAGTTAATGGCAAGGGTCAGAGAGCATTTTTATCCCACATTGACCTGAAGGGATTATCAGGAGAAAAAAGGTAGATGTGGTGATGTGGACTGTCCCAGGTGCCAAGAGGAGTATGCTGAGGATGGCAGATAATTTTCCCTCTTCTTTTTCAGTGCCATTTTTGCCCTGGTAAATGTCAAGGGACAAGTTAGTCAGTGTCTTAGTTACTTTCTGCATTGCTGAGACAAAATACCCAACCCTCAAAGTTAAAGGAGGAAAGGTTTATTTAGCTTAGTTTGTAGAGGTTTCAGTCCATAATCAGCTGACTGCAAGACAGAGTGGTATGGCAAACAGTTCATTGTAGGTAGAAGGTAGCAAAGCAGGCAGCAAGGGATAGGCAAGCCTCTTTCTGTCCCTTATATCTTATCCAGGTTACCCATCCTTAACCCTAGCACTTTTAATCCTAATATCATGTTCTTGATCCCAGGAGGACTTTGCCAAACCAGTCAGTGGACTAATTTAGTAATCACACACTCTAGATCCAGCCACTTTTGAAAAAGCCCTATATATGATATCTAGACATAAGCCATAACAGTCCAAGATGTGGTACTGTCCAGGCACTACTGAATACAGTTCTTAACATGTGAGCTACATGCACATTCCTAACATGGAATAGTTACTAGTGCCTTATCCTCGTGTCTTTTTCTATTTGGAGCAAAAACTGTGGTAGGATATACTTTCATGAAAAAGGTTAATATTTTGTGTCCAGTTCCTTGGAGTTCTCACAAAACTGCAATGAAATTTTGAAGCATAGTGAGGGAAGTAAGGATTATTGCCTATTATTACCCCAAGAATTATACATTTCTGGAATTTTCACAACCGTGTCTTATACTCTCTAATGTACATTCCATACCTTGAAGTAAAAATGGGAAAATAGCAGCTGATATTAAATTGTGAAAGATGTTGGGAATTATATTTGGTCAGAGGGTTTCTGTAAGTGCTAATTAAAAGCAAAAAGGGTGACTAATAGTCACAGTATTTTGAAAGGGAAAACAAAGTGAATTTATACTTGAATCTATGTAAAGAGAAGAGTAGGCTAGAAGAAAGTGCAGGTGAATAATTGTATTCAAAAGCTAGTGAATCAGTTGTTGACAAGCACTTAGTTTTGTAGAGTCGGGAGTACTATGTAAAGAATCCGTTGTTTTTAGAAGGTAGGTGTTCAGTATTTGTACATTATACTAAAATTCTTTAGAATTTTGGAAACCATAAAGAAAAGCAAGCTGAGGGTTAAGAGATGTAGGAAGGTGGAGGAACATTGTGGATTGCAGGAGATGAAGTGATCTTCCTTGTTGAATAACTAGTATCATAATCTTTGAAAGGACAATACTGAAAAAAGAAGTGGTTTTTGTTGTTGTTTTTGTCTTTTTCTTTTTTTTCTTTTTTTTAAAGACAGTGTTTCATTGTATAGTTCAGGCTGGCCTTGAACTCACTGTGTAGCCCAGACTGGCTTTATTTATTTATTTATTTATTTATTTTTTTGTATTTTTAAAAAATTTTATTTTAATGGTACATTTTAGATGTATACAGTGATAACGTTCATCATAGGGGATTTGTACCTGTACATGACGTATCTTGTTGCTTCTTTTTTTCCCATTCTCCTCCCCTCACCACCTCCTCCCTCCCTATTTACAAAGGCTTTGTTTCCATCCTTTCCTTCCATTTCTTACTTCTCTTGTCCCTCTATTCCTTTCCACCTCTCTTGTTCCCTTTTCCATTTGGACATTTTCTTCCCTTTCCCAGTATAATACATTTTAGTCTTTATATACACTTCAGTTTCTAAAAAACTATAAAATATTATTGAAAGAAAAGAAATGAGACCAAAGAAATAAGAAGACATTCCATGTTCATGGACCATAAGACTTAATATTGTTAATTTACAAACTCTCTCCCAAATTTAAACTTGAGGCAATCCTCTTGCCTCAGCCTCCTGAGTGCTGTGATTACAGGTGTTCATCACCATGCCCAGCTCTGAAGAAGTTGTTCTGAGCTATGAAGTGTATATTTCCTAATACTGACCATGGTTAATGAAAGAGGTAGCAATTCTCTAGTCATACTTTATATTTCAAAGTGCCCAGTATTCAAAAAGGATTATAATAGTTGAGTAAAATCTGCTGCTCCCCTTCAGTGCTGGTGTAACTGACCTTCTGAGTTTTCAACAACCGAGACTTGTAGACCAAAGCTAAGGAAGATAATGGGGCTGAGAGGACAAGCCAACATTTTAGTTCTTGCCCTCCACGGTCAGCCAGGACCCAGGGCATGATGTGACCCCTCTGAAAAGATCCTGCAACTTCGATGAATCACCCAACCTCCAAAGCAGGAGATTTGTCCTTCTAGAGGACAGGAACCAGCCACGATTCATTTTGCAAAAAAGGAGAATTATCCCCATGGTTTTGTTACTGGGTTTTGGGGTGCTTCCAGGTTTCTCCTCCTGGAAGTAGTTTCTAGTTTCTTTCTGTGCTGAGCAAAAAATTTGTCAAGACAAGCTCAAATGGTAGCAAAGTTTTTTTTAAAGGTAGGAAAAGAAATAGGCTTTACAAAGTGAGTTTGGGCCAGGTAAAAGTAGGAGAAGAAGTACATCCTACAGCATGAGGCCAAGGCCATCTGTGCAAGAGAGAACCATGGCAGAAACTCAGTGCTGATGTTGGTGTTCCTTTTTGCATCTTCCACTCCTCAGGCTGAGGTCAAGTCTAGGCCATCCTATGGAAAACCTGCTTGAGTTCTCATAAGTCCAAGTTCAGGGTTTTGGGAACTGTTCTTGCATGGGCCTGGAGATTATGTAATGTAACAGGTCATACCTGCTTTGCCAGTCAGTTTTGCCATGCCGTGA
Source organism: Hystrix cristata (assembly GCA_004026905.1). Taxonomy (NCBI): domain Eukaryota; kingdom Metazoa; phylum Chordata; class Mammalia; order Rodentia; family Hystricidae; genus Hystrix; species Hystrix cristata. The sequence goes on along the minus strand of PVJO010004505.1, from coordinate 90,292 downwards.
TCTGTCTCAGTTTCAAAAAAAGCTATATAGTCAAGTAAGACCATGACATATCCTGGCAAATGACAGAAGTGGTATAGGGAGAAACTACAAGAGCTAAGAACTCCACACATGGCCCCCAAAGTAACCCTGAGGAGCCTTAACTGACCTTGACAAAGATAGATAGATAGATAGACAGATAGATAGATAGATAGGAATTTTGATTAACATTGGTCTTACTTGGACTCAGTCTTAAATACACAGTAGGGAAGTATAACCAAAATAATTGGAGTAATATTAGCAAAAGTTAATATTAAACAGAAAGCTAGGCTAGATATTAAAGGGGCTTCAAATACTGCAATAGCCCATCTCTGTTGGCAGTCTCCAGCTACACTTGTAACACTGTGGCTTACAGTCACAAGAAGTCATGAATACCAGTCCCACAAACCTTTTCAAAAATATATCCTTCAAAAAAAAAAGTATCCTTCAGACTCTTAGTATATTTTTATTATGTTATTTTAATGTACTTTCAAATACCCCTCAGGAAAAGATTTGGCTTCTTATATTGATATGCCTATATAAGATAAAAATGCCAATATAAATATTCTTACTAGTAAGCCTTGGTACCTTCTCTGTTACCTACTTCAGACTTTATATGTTTATATTACCTGGACCTAGTCACAACAGAAAGTCTTCAGAGGTCTACAAAATAAGAAGCAAGGTCCAGGTTCTCAGCCTTACAGTAAAATTTAATGGCCCAGTGGTCCCAAAAAATGTATTACTTTATTTGGAGTACAGTGGTACCTTGGTTCTCGATCTCAATTTGTTCCACAATTTTGGAAAAGATGACTACATCTTTGTTTGTGTAGGAAAGATGGCCATGGTTGTGTTTGTCACACGGTGTAGAGTTGGCAAACAAGAAGTGTTCATGAACCAAGGTACCATTGTATTCCTTGACCATTGTTAAAATAGGAGAGCATTAGATTTCTTTGATAAAGAAGAATCTCTGTGCTCTAAAACACCTGTTGTGTTTGGTAAATACCTCAACACAAATAGAGGTTAACGTTATGCCAAATGCTGCCTAATTTTGTCTGAGTTCTACCACTTTTTAGAGCCACTATTCACCAGGATTCTGCCTCTTTTGGGTCCCTACTTGTTTAACATGGTTATAAGATAAAGCTTGCTAATGTCCTGGTCCTCTTTTCCAGACTGTCAAAAGATGATGGTTCATCAGACAACAAAGTGTATCCTCTAAGTCAGTCAGGATGAGCCTTCTGATCCCTGACTAGGCAGGGCCAGCATTCTACCTCCTCACTCCCCACCCCTGCCTGCGGAAACACTTAGAAGAAGATAGACCTTTGGCTCTTCTGCGTCTGTTAAGAACAAGGGATTAAAAGTGTCTGGGGGGAAATGAGGTAGGCTAGAAGAAATAAAGATAGGTAGAAAGCAGACAAGAAAATCATGATTTTAAAATTGTGCTTTTGAGAAGATTTGCAGCTTCAAGACACAAAGTCACCCAAGGTTATATTACTATTCCCTGGGTTTGTTGATGCCTCTTTTCTTTTCTTTTGAGGCACCATTTTTCTATATATAGTTTAATTGGCCCTGAATTCACTTTGTAGCCCACACTGGCCTTGAACTTTTGGGGATCCTCCTGCCTCAGCCTCCCAAGTGCTAGGATTACAGGCCCAGTTTACATGTCTTTTCTTTTTTTAAAATTTTACTTTAGTGGTACATTTTAGATAGTCATAATAACATTCATCATAGGGAATTTGTACCTGTACATGATACATCTTTTTCTCCCCCCCATTCCCCTCCCTTCCCTTCAACCCCTCTTTCCCTCCTTATTTGTTTCCATTTTTTCCTTCCTTTTCCTCTCTTCCCTCCCTTATTCCCCTTCAGTTGAATGTACCCCAGCGATATATGCACACCCATGTTTATGGCGGCACAGTTTGTAATAGCTAAATCTTGGAACTGCCCAATGCCTGTCAACCGATGAATGGATAAAGAAGTTGTGGGTTTTTTAATATACAATGGAGTACTACTCTGCCACAATGAAGGATAAGCTTGAAACATTTCTAGGTAAATGGATGCACCGTGAGACCATACTCGTAAGTGAAATAAATTGGACTCACATGTTTAAGTAAGCATTGTTTCTCTGGTGTAAGAAACCAAAAGTGTAAATAAGGACCAAAGCATCTTTTCTTCTAGGCCCTTCACACCCAAAATCCCTTAAAGATACTTTGAATCCATAAATTAATTTAGTCGATAAGGGACAGAAACCTGATTTTAAGATAAAGGAACAGATTGAGAGTTCAAAGAATGTTTTTAGACAAAATGTTTTAGATCACCCATTTTAAGGAAAAAAAAAAAAAGACTGGGCCCCACTTTTCAGCTCTAAAATAGGCCACTTATCTTCCTGTGAGTGGGCCATCCTTTCTCCCCTAAACCAAAACAAAGACACAACTTCCTGTAGATTCACAAATACCACAGATTTCCACCACACAAAACACATAAATATTCCCACCTCCAAACTATAATGCCTCTGAGGGCCTATACTCTATTTCCTTGAGTGTGTACTTTTAAAAATTCTGTCTAATAAATCTCTCTACCTCTTTTGGGAAAAAAAAAAGTGTGTCCTTCATTCAGAATTCTGAGCAAGTTTTATATTAAACATAGACTTTGGTAATATGGAGGATCATTATGCAGCTGTCACAAAACATACATGATATGTGCACTTGCCTACATCCCTCAGTAATCCTGGTAAATCTGCCTTGGAACTAAGTCTGCCACAATTGGAAGGACTATTTCCTAAATTAGATGTGATAGACTTAATATATATTTTTCTAAGTAAAAACGAACATAATAGTGATTCTTAATTCTCAGTCATGTAGCTTGTCCTAAAATAGAGTTGTCAGAACCTGAAACTTCAAGAGATTATCTTATTTGGAAAAAAAGGTATCCATTTATGATAGTAGAGGATATGTGTTATTCTATATAATTTTAATGAACAAAAAAATCTAAGAAGTAGCACTTGATTTTAAGTGACTACCTTGCCTAAAAGGAATTTTGGTATTAAGGGTTCTAAACCTTTTGAAATTTAGCCTTGATTCATAAAGCTACACCACAGTAATGTCATGTCTATGTTATAATGTACTTTATAAACTAGATTGTCTTGACTGTGAGATAACGTGGTCAAGTTTTATATCAGTATTAGAGGTGAAAAGTGTAATCAGCCTGTTGAGCCTTACTGAAAGCTCTAATTGTCAATCTTCATTTTGAATACTGCATGCACATTAACTTAATGAGAGCAGAAAGTCTAGAAAGGTAGTGAGTTTTAGGGATAAACCCATGGGTCTAACATGTCTTTAATGTGATTATATTCTCTACTGATGGATCTGTAGCACTTAATTCTCCATATGTTGCTATTAATAGCAGCAAACATTTTTTGAGTATTTACTATGTGCAAGTCTCAGATTTTTACATAAATAAGTAGCCCTATGGTTGTTACGGCTGTTGATTCTGTTTTTGTGGTAAAGGGCACAGAGGTCGAAGGATTTGTCTTAGGGTCACAGTTTCAAGTGTAGAGCAGGCTTCTGAACTGCTGGGCTTAACTTATTCCTGTTGAAAATTTAGGTGGTTTTTCTAAAGGCTTATGGATGATTTTAAATTTTGAAGACACAGTTAAAACTTCTAACAGCTATTCAGACTAATGACTACTTCATCTTTTAAAATGTAGTCTTTCTTAGGCAATTACTTATCATCTTTAGAGTCTTACCAAGAACATTTATGATTATCAGCAAAACTAGAGATTTTGGGTGAAACATAAGTCTCTTTGTTACCAATATAATGGAAGGTAGTTTGTTTCATTTTGTTTCTTTCCCTCCAGTGGTGGGATTGGATTCAGAGCATTGTACATGCTAGATAAGCACTGTGTCACTAAGCTACACACCTAGTCTGTGGAAGATTTTTTTTTTTTTTTTAGTTTTTTGTGGTGCCGGGGATTGAACTCAGGGCCTTGTGCTTGCAAGGCAAGCACTCTAATCACTGAGCTAAATCCCCAGCCCCTGTGGAAGATGTTTTTAATTTTAAATTGTAATCGAAGCTTACAAGATGTGTAATATAATGTAGTAGGTATTTTCTGGGTGTCTTGTATATATGTGGGAACAGAGTAGTTTGGGGTGCGATAAGGAGGGAGCATGACCTGTTGTCCCAGACAGTTCTAATTCATTCTTGTAGACTTTGTAGGCTCCAGCTTTGGGTTATAACAGGGGATTAGGTCATCACAAAGCAAGCAGCATATGTGATAAGCCTTGCTTATCATGAGTTGACTTGACGTATTAGTCTGTGGGTTCAAGGCCAGCCTGAACAACATAATGAGACCGTGTCTCAGAAAAAAGAGAGAATCCCTGCATTGGCTGAGCATGGTGATACATACCTGTAGTATCAGCATTCTGGGAGCCTGAGGCAAGAAACTCATGAGTTCAAGCCCAGCTGGGGAAATTGAGAGACTTAGTGAGACCCGATCAAAGTAAAAAATGAACTAAGCTGGGGATACAGCTCAGGGCAGAGGCCCTGGGTTTAATCTTCAGTACCTTTTTTTTTTTTTTAAGTCCTTGTATTGGATATTTTTGTATCCTGTTTCAACTATTCTGTACATTTGAATGTATTTTTATGAGTTTTCTTGACTATAGAATTAGGTTATATTTAAATAGTTTTTTGTTGTTGTTGTTGTTGTTGTTGTTGTTGTTGTTTTTCTTTCAGTTAAGGTTTGCCATGTAGTTCATTCAGTCTAGTACTGGACTTTGTAGCCCAGGATGACCTTCTGGGTGCCAGGATTACAGGAGCGCACTACCACCTGACTTCTTTCCTTTTTTTGAGATAGGGTCTTGCTTTATTGGCCAGGCTAGTCTCAAAGTCCTGGGACTCAGGTAATCTTCCTTTGCCTCAGCTTCCCAAAGTGCTGGGATTACACAGTGCTCTCTCCTCCTGGCTTAAAGGGGTGTGTACACACACACACACACACAAATGATTATTTTTGCTGGGGGAATGAACCCAGGCCTTACACATGCTAGACAAGTACTCTACCACTAAGCTACATCCCTCTGCAAAATGTTTTTATTCATCACAGAATTTTTTGGCCCTTGTGATAATGAAATAAGTGAGCTAATATAAATGGCAGTAGTTTCTGCCTAATTTTTTTTTTCTTCAGAAAAAGCAGCCTGTAACTTTGGTAACTCTTGGTACAAATAACAATGTAAAGATAGAGTAATTCTGCCCTAAACACAGTTGAAAATGGGTGTTTAGTGAAATTCATATTTAATTGTGACTCTAGTGTATCTCTTCCCCGTGGTTCTTAGTGAAGTCTCAGCAAAGCTGTAAAAGACTCTGGAAATGTCTCTGGGGCAGCAATTTGAAATCTGGTCCCCAGCCAGGTGTGGTGGCACACACCTGTAATCCTAGCATTCAGGAGGCTGAGGCAGGAGCATCACTGAGAGTTCAAGGCCAATCCAGGCTATACAATGAGACCCTGTCTCCAATATATATATCTCACATCAAATCTGGTGCCCAAATAAGGAATGAGTCATTGGCCTTTGCCCATCAGGGTTGTTGTTCAAGCTGACTTTCTAGCAAGAGCTCCTAGGTTGGAGGTCTGTGCTGAGCTTTGTTGTCAGGTATCCATGTAAGGACAGAGAAGCTATGTTTAGTTTGGGATTTTTGCAGGATAAGATGTCTCCGTGTACTTGCCTTGGAGACTTTTTTACTCTGATGTCTTCTTTATGCAGTGGAACAGGAGCTTCAAGATCTGTCCCCTAAGAATATTCTGAGAACATCAGTGAGTGAGGAGGAGAATTACACTCATGCTAAAGAGAGATGTTCAGAATAGTTATGGCTTTCACCTCTTCTTCCTTTCTCCCTTTGTAAAGACAATTTGTAGTACATTTTGTCTCGCTCAGGAAGACTTGAATATCCAGCTGGTTAGATGTATTTAAAGAAGGGAAAAATTCTCCTTAAACAGACCTGGTAGAAATCTATTATGTATTTGAAGGGGAATCTAAGAATGCTACAGGCATACAGGCAAAATTAATTAAATTAACTGATAAAGAAATCAGATGCAGGTTTACGTGAGATTTTCAAGATTAAAATGTATGAGAATTATGTTAGTAAGTCCTGATTTTTAACTCTCCATAAAGTGTGGGAATTTGTTCCTTATATGCAATTTAAAACCTCCACCACCTGTGCCTTGTGGTGCAAACTGAATGAGTTTGACAGTAAAATTGTGTGCTGTGCTTCCTGCCTGTGCATTACTTAAAGCTGAGCTTCCTCATGTGAGAGCTGTCTTAGCCTCTTGGGTCCCAGCATGCCTGGGTGTTGGGAAAATGTTGGCCTTGTTCGTTTCCCTGTCTGATCCTACTGTACCACTGTGGGGCCAGAATGGAGGAAGGGAATCTGGCAAATATGGCAGGCTCTTGGTAGTCAGTTCCTGGAAGTCAGGACAGTTTCTGTTCCTGTGCTGCCCAGACATAGCATCTTGTATGAAAGTGCTTATATCTCCCAACTGAAGAGTACTAGTTATAAACCTTTCCTTCCTTTTCTTGTCCATACCCATTGAACTGGCATCTTGGATAGAGTAGGTCATAGAGGGGAGCCTAGTGGTCCCAGCATAGTTCAGCATCTGTGGACTTCCCAGGAGTAGTGTGTCAGGTGATGCTGATGTAGAGGCCACAGTGCTGTTTGCTAGGTGCTTGCAACTGGGTGGCAGGCTGTAGTGGCAGTTGGTTGTGCAGGAGGATTGGGAGAGGAGAGGAGCAGCCAACCCCAGAGCCCAGGAGCCCATCAGCCCTACTTTTTCTTCACTTGTTAAGACTTGTGACAGAACAGCTACTTATCGCATGAGAGTTGCCCCCACACAACTTTTTCAGCCTGCTTTTGCCTCTCTCTGAATAAAGATAGGTGATTATCTGCCCTCTTTCAGTAGACATATTTGACATTGTAGAGGAACATGACACAAAAACATTTAACGTTTCTTGTCTGTCACAAACAGCTTTTCAGGCTTCATATGTCAACATTGATAGGTTATCGAGGAAGAGTGAAAAAAGAGACATTCACTTTTTACAGTATACACAATTTTAATAACAAAACTTTCCTGTACACTGTACTTAATGTTACCCACCCATGACATCCCCCTAATAGTATTTTCTTCCCACCCCCAACCCATCTGCCCCCGCCCCTCCCAATGGCTCTTGAAGGTAATTGAACACAATGTGTTTGGAGTACTTGGAGTTTCAAGTCTCACATGTTGACAGGTTTACCAAACATTCCATATATCAGACTATTTTAAAAAAAAAATCAAGGAAGAAAATATTAGTTGAAGGAGTTGCAGACGTTTCCAGGTGTTTGCACTAGCAGAATAAAAGCTTAAACAGTCATTTTCTGGTTGTTTTTGGCCTTATTCAAGTATTATGAATTTGCCCAAGGTTAGAGAAAAGTTTAAATTATGTATGGATGGCCGTATCTTCTTTGTCTTTTTCTAGCTCAAGCACTTTAACCAATAAGACACGAAAATTGTGTCCCAAAACAGACTTTCCAGATAGGTCTGTCACTGTATTGCTATATTAGGAAAATTATCATGTAAGTCAGCTGTTAGAAAAATTCTATAAAGAATTTTTTTTTTTTTTTTTACTATTTATACTTTGGAGAGAGACAGAGAGAAAACAGGGAATTTATAGCTTTTTTTCCCTTGATAGCTGTGTGTAGGAAGAGTATACTTTAAGAAAATGATACGCCTGTTCTGTGTTTTGGGATTCAGACCTACTGCTACATAAGGCTTATTTTTATTGGGAAGATGGAGTCTAGTTCTTGGTGACTAGCATTAGAATAAGCAGATGGATTTCAATAATTAGTGGAGTTGGGAAGTTCACTCAGTCCCATTCATTGAATTGGTACGGAAATTAACTAAGGCACATTAAGAAATTACATGTGTTAGTACAGATTTTTGGCTTGAAAATTAGTATCTTTGCTTTTTGATGCTGGTAGTAAGTCAGAATTGTTTGTGGATTTGTAAATTTACAAGCCCATTCTCTTTTCAGAAAGGTGAGAAATCTCTGACAAGCTACAGAAATGAGTAGAAACAACTGCAAACTATTTCTTGATTCCTAGGTAAATATGGTATCGTAGTCTTGTTTAGCTTTGCTTGTTCCCAGAAAAGTGATTATTTTTCTGCTTCTTGATGGTCATTTTCCTCTAACCTTGAAAATGGGGATGGTGATGACAAAGAGGATAAACCCCTTCCACAAACAAAAGCCCTGACATCCAGAATCTGCAGTGCTGCTGTGATGCTTTTCCACTCTGGCCAGTTGGTAAAGAGAGCACAGATGACTTAACAATCTCAAAACCTGTGCTGGTACTGAAATACAAATAGGCAACAATTAAATGGAACCCTGCCATATACAGCCAATTAAAAAGGGTAATTTGTGCTTTAAATGAGGAAGGAAAATACCTGTTTGGCACTGTCATTCACTTTTCTCAGTAGGCATTACCAAAAATGGAGAGGGCAACAAAAATCAGTTATTTTTCAACTGAAAAGTATGCCTCGCTGGCCTTGACAGTCCTGTTTCCCCCTGAATTACTAAATGGCTTGCTTTTCCAAATACATTAAGGATGTTGCCAATTGATGGTCCATTTTACTAACTGTATAATTTAGGATTATGTCGGGATTCCCAGTTCATATTTCATATCCTTGTACTGACGGCTTGAAAAAAATTTTGGTTGTGGTTTGAAAGGATGGAAATATTTCCTCCGCTATCCTTCAGGGCTTATAGAACCTTGTGTGCTCAAAGTTGTATTGTGAACAAGCTGTCTCTCACCTGACGAATGGCTGTGGCCACCCTGATAGATGAGTTGGTAAATTTTAGCCCACGGAGCTCTCATTTGTAATAGGGGCTTCTGATCCTGTCCCTCTGTGGGGAAGTATTGCACTGCACTCTATGCCAGAAAATCTGCCTCTGCCCAGGCAAGCCCAGAGCCTGCTATAACAAGAGATGAAATGGCACCACCTAAGATCAAACAAATTGAACTGGGCTGAGGCTTTGCCAAACTACTCTACCCACAGTAAAAAAAAATACAGAGCTTATGTTCACTGTACTGAGATACATTACCTTTGAAATATAAGTACCCTTTTCAGTATTAAAGGAGAAATTTGTAATTAAATCTTATGAGTTAAACTATAGCCATAATATGTCCTCAATTCAGCCTTGGGAAGAAAATACGCGTTGAAGGAAAGATAGAACATTGACATACATGTTAAGGAAAAGATTCTCTCTCTGTCTCTGTCTCTCTGTCTCTTTTCTCCCTGCCTCCCTCCTCTGAGGATTTATGCCTTTTCACATACAATGACAGTTGCAAAAATGCCCTTTTTTTCTGAAATCAAGTTAGTGTTAATTTTAGTTTTTCACATACACAGAACCTTAATAGAAAAATTGTGTGAATTGGTAACTTGTATCTAAGTCCCAAATATGTCATAGTTTTCCCATAAAAATCATAATAGAAGAAATTGAATACTTGTGGTTCTTTTCTGCATGAAAATATGGCATTGTTACCATTTTGGAATGTTTATATTCCAAATGTTTATATTATGGAATGTTTATATTTACACTGGAGAACCTCCCCCTCTTCTCTTTTCAGTACAGGTCACAGAGCCTTGCTCTGTTTGGTGCAGATTGTGTATGATCATTCTTTGCTGCCTTGGTAACTTCAGCTAACCCGAGTCAGGTTTCAAAATCTTTCTTTGCTCTTCACCCTCTTACCTTTGTGCTGCCTTCCATTTACTGCTGTGCAGCCACACAGGCATGTTGAGTGTTCTACCATAAGATTCATTTCAGTAATATGTTCTTTCTGTCTCTTAAGAAGAAACTACACAATGAGAATGGGTATCCTTATTGAAAGGTTGAAGTTCAGCATATAATATTTAGAGAATTATTTTTTCATGGTTCCTTTATACTATAACAATAATCGGGATTGTGCCTGTTGCTAGCCAACTATTTTTAACTTGGCTTTTTGAAGTTTAAAGATTTAAAAATCAGGAGAAGGCAGGAGAAAGTGATTTAACCCCTTTGTCAAGGCATCCTTTGATTGATCTCAACAGGGGTTAGGGAGGAGAGAGCAAGTTTTCAAACTGGAGGGAAAATGTCAGTATGGTTAAACTGGCTCAGTTTCTCTTTTCTCTCCCAAATAAGTTCTAATTTTTTCCACATATAAATGTAAATTTAGGAGTTAGTAAATTAATTAGTAAAATGGTAATTTAATACTAGTTTAAAATAATAGTATAAATGCCACAAAAATCAACATTTCTATTACATGTCGAACTAGAGATGTATAAGAAGTTGGTGTAATTATTTAGTATTGATTTCATTGTAATGAGACCTTTTTTTTTTTTTTACAATCACTTGGATTCATTGTTTAAATGTATTAAAGAAGCTTTCAGCTTATTAGAGTTATATAAAGACTGCTGATTTCATGATGTGGACTTCGATAATGTCTACTAACACAGGCAAAAATTCTGGAGGATGAGTGTTTAATATTTACCAGTCTTTAGCATACATGTAATTCTGCTTCTTAAACTGGCAGTATTATAGATTTGAGTAAATACCATATTATACAAGAGAACTTTGTAGCAAGCCAGTGTGTTACATGAAATGAAGAGCAATGATCAAACAGGTATTGATCCATATCTGTTTCTGTTCAATAGCTTCTTTCCCAACTATTTTCGGTAGAAAATAATAGCATATGGAGACCTTAGTGTAAATGTTTACACACAATAGTATATAATTACATACATAAATGTCTTATTTTGAAGCATTTTAGACTTTCCAACAAGAGTGCAAATTAATGTAAGCAATGCTTCATTGAACACTTAAAATATGGTTTCATTAAAAAATTAAAAATACTTCAACACTTCAAAAACTAGGTCTCCACTTGGTTTGGAAAATTAGGCTTAATGTCACCATTGGTAAAAATTAGATATGTATTTAGCCCCCTACTATGTAAAATAGGTTACTTATCTGATGTGATTTCTGATGACGGGTAGATATTATACTTCACATTCTTTGTATGGCAGCTGCTGACACTTGCACTGTCCATAACCATTAATGATGATGAAGGGTCCTTCATGGGTGGGTTCATACTCATTATACGGTCCTTGGTCTGACATGTTTGACATATGGAGTCGTGTTTGGGATCGGAGCTGCCTGTGGTTCTGAATCATTGAGCACTGCCTAATTCTTCTTAAAGTAGGAGGGCAGCACTTCCTGGAGATGAACACTATAAAAATAATAAAAAAGAAAGAAAACAATAAAGCCATTGTTCCTGTAATTACCCGCTGAGTAAAGATGGCATTGTCTGGTTCAGGAAAGTGTTCCTCTGTAGTAACTGCTATGCCTGCAGTAGTTGGGATTTCTTTGTCTCTGATGTGGTAACTTGATGAGCTTATTCTTTTTGTATATTCAGTGGTTGGATCTCTATAAGTTGTAGCCATGGCAGTGACAGTGGTTGATAAGTTCCAACAGAGCTGAAATCCATGGACTGCATCTAGGATATCCTCTCCCTGGGTGTGGTCGGGGCTGTGACACAGGATGGAATGCTCCCACCGACCTTGGAAACTGCCCAGCCAGGAGGCAAGAGCACATATTCGGGGGCTGCATTCCCACAGATTGCCAGAGAGGCCAACGGTTGTGAGGGATTTCAGTGAGTTTAAGATCTTGGAATCAAGACTATTTAACTTGTTGTTATCCATGAGGAGTATTTTAAGGTTAGGCATCGTTTCAAATACTGTCAAATCAATGGCTTTGATTTCATTTCCAGTCAGGTCTAGCTTTTCTAAAGTGCTCCAGGTCCATTCCATCCCACATGTCAAGTTGCTAATTTTGTTCCATTGTAAGAAGAGCGTGTGCAGACTGCTTAGCCGGAGGAAATGAGCAAAATTAATCTTTGTCAGCTGGTTGTGCTCTAGGTGAAGCTCTCTCAGTTTGATTAATCCTGCAAATCCATTGCGAGCCAAACTTCGCAAACGGTTTGTGCTCAAATCCAGAAACTCCAGGCTACGACAGTCCCAGAACAGCCGTACTGGGATAGTCCGCAGGGAGTTGGAACGTAAATGCAAGGTCTGCAGCTTCCGAAGGCCATAGAAGAGCTCTGGGTGCAGAGATGACAGCTGATTAAAAGACAGGTCCAAATTTTGCAGGTTAATCAGTTGGGTAAAAGTTGTGTTTGGCAAGTAAAATATTTTGTTAGAACTTAAGATTAATTCCTTAAGTTTATATAGTCCTTGGAAAGCATCTTCTTTTACTGTTGAAATTTGATTGTGATCTAAGTGGAGCCAGGTGAGTTGACTGAAGCTGGCAAATTGATCTCTTTCAAGCTCTGTGATGTGATTGTGCCTCAGGGACAGGCCCAGAGAGCCCTTGTCTGTGGCGTTTGGCACTGAGTGGAAGCCCTGAGAGTCGCAGTAGAATAGCAGCTTCTCGCAGCGGCATTTGGGTGGACACGCCATACCCAGGGCAGGCAGCATTTTTAAAACCATACTCATTGCATATATTGCTGCCAGCATAGGGGCCCCTAATGGCCACTTGAAATGTAAGCCTGCAGAATATAATTTAAGGAAAACAAGAAGATAGGATATTTTTCAGCAGAACATACAGGCTATTAAAAAACACAACATAACATTATGGTGAAAGATTTCACTGCAACATAACTTACTTTTCATTTACTGCAGAAAAATTAACCTTGTCGGTATCACTGGAACACAACGCAAACCATTTAAAAAGAAGATAAAGCAGGTCCCTGTCATCAGCGATATATGCATTTACCTAAACCTCTAAACCCAAAAGTATGACATAAAATTCCCTCATAACATGTGAATTCAGTGGCTTGTTTTAAAAGCGTGATTCCTTGTTGACTGTATAAGACATAAATGCACGGACTTACCCATTCTTCTGAGCACATTGGAGGCTGCATTCAGTCGAGGTTGTCAGACTCAACGCAGTGAGTCTGTAAAAGGCTCTAACATGCAGGAGCCTTTGACCAGTTTTCTGTTTTCTCCGTCCCCAGCTTTCCTAGTAAAATTGAATATGCCAGGGTGAGTTGTTTTTTCCTCAGGATATTCCTCTGGATAGCATTGGTTTCATTTTTTGTGACGCTTTGATCTCCTAAATAGGTTTTCGGTATAAGTTATTAATTTTCTCCTCCTCTAACTGCTGCTGGTCATCAAAGCTTCAGTCTCTTCTCTCCACAGCCGTTAGTTCTCTTGGTCTTAACTTGTTGATGGCAGATGGGCGGCTTGTTGCAGAGAAGAGCTCCTGGAGCAGCATGAGTGCATTTACTGAAAAGCCTTTCCGAGGAACGGCACAAGAATGGATTTGCTTATGTGCTGCGACCACACAGAACTGTATATAGGCTGACGTCACCGGGTGACGTGTCTTTTGTTTGGGTTTTCCAGAAGCTTTACTGTTAAAAAGCACCGTGTTTTTTTAACAGTATTGGGGCCATTGCAAGACCCCCTGATTACAATAAAGCGAGAAAGAAGATCTCCTGACTTAACATGGTATTCCTTCAGTGTAGGAAGCAGCAGTGAGGTTGTAATAAAGGCTGCATTCAAGAAGACCCGTCTGAACAGTGAGTTGGGCTAGCAGAGTGATGATTTTTAATGCGTGTGGGAGCCAGTGTTAGACTGCCGATTCTGCATAGAGATCATCTAAATGAGCAGAAACCTGCACAATTGATTTACAAAGTGCTGATTTAACACCAGCCTGTGTAAGGTAGTGCTACTGCTCTGCTAGTTTGAAAAGCTACTCAATTGCTCTATTGTCATGCTTGGTAAAAATCAAAGTATATTAAAGTTTAGATGTGTTGGTAAACCAAGTAAGCTTGGCTCCTTTATCATTATGAGTGTAACATCTTAAATCAAGAATAACGGTGGAGGAGGAAGGGGAGAGTTTCCAAAGGAAAGCATTTTGTTATTTTTTTTTTCTGGGAATTTCAGAGGAACTCTAGGTCGAAAGATTTCTCCTCCTGTGTCCTATTTTATAATAATGGTCTATCACCATGCTGATTGAAAAATAATGTCGAGTTGATTTTTGGATGTCCTACTAGGAGAAAAGGGCCGGTAGAAAGTCATTTAAATACATAAGACCCAAGTGTTAACAGTGGAGCAGAGGTGATTTCAGACAAGTAATGCAGTGTGGCTATATTCTGACATGGTCCCCTTTATTTACCTCAGCATCTCTCCTCCTTACTGAAAACCCCAGCTGATGCTGAGTTTGGGGGTTGTGGCACTGAATATCATACTAGCTCTTTTGAGAATTCCTTATAAATGCAAAAGGTCATTCATACTTTGGAATAGGGTTTTTACATTGTCTTATTTTTGCTTGATGTAACTCAAGCTTCCTCCTATGAGATAGTGTCATCACTCAGTAGGCCTCGGATAGGAATGTACAGCTCAATTTAATATTTTGTAAAATGAAAAGGTGTTTCTAGCATTAATGTCATATTCTCATGCTTGTCTAAAGTAAGCCCTTTTGCTCATCTTGTCTTATTGATTTGATCTTACATACCTGTTTCCCCCATACTATTGTCACTTATTGTAGTAATTCTTGTCTCAGACCTAAGGACAGAAATCTCAAAACTACTGACTGTATCTGGGAAATAAATATATATTGGCCTGTTGGCTTCTGAGGGCTTCATTACACCAGACAAGTCTAAAATGTCATTGTTTAAGCCAGGAGTGGTAGTGCATGCCTATAATCCCCACAGTTTGGGAGGGTGAGGCAGGAGATTTCAAGTTTGAGGCTAGTCTGAGCAGCATAGCAAGATCCTGCCTCAAAATAAAACAAAAAGGGCTGGGAATATGCTCAGTGTTAGAGTGCTTGCTTAGCATGTGCAAGGCCCTGGGTTCAATCCCCAGCACCCTTCTATACATTAAGAATTTATCCAAAGGGATAAAAGTGTTGCTCTGAACTCTTAAGTTTCCTTCCTCAGGACCACGTGTAAAGGTGCTGTGGAAACTAGTCATGCAGGTGTGTTTTTTCAGTTCTCTTAAAACTGACCGTAAGATGAGCTTAAAGTGCATGAGTTTTTAATTGGGGGAAATGCCTGGGAAGTATAAAGGGCAAGAGAAAGCAGTAGGAATACTTGAGGGCCATTGTATCTTCAAATCGCAAGGCATGTGTGATACCCATGAAGGGGGAAGAGAAGAAAAGAAAATTATACACGAACAGTCTCAGAATACAATGCTATTCTTCTAGTTTCACTTGCTGTAGAAGTCCTGAAGCAAAATTGCCTGTGCGATTCTTTTGCTCACATCCTTTGGAATGAGCCTGCACTAGTATTCCTGCTGTGTTCCTTCATGGTGCTGGTTTAGGAAGGGAGAAAGATATGTTTTGTTTTAGACCCCAAGGATGTCACTCCCCCACTGACCTTGACCCTTTCTGTAGTCTTCTGTAAAGCCACATGTTCTTTTGTGGGGGAGGGTTAAGATAGGGTCTCACTATGTAGTGCAGACCAGCCTTGAATTCACTGTGTAGCCCAGGCTGGCCTCAAACAGGAAGCAATCCTCCTGCCTCAGCCCCCTACCCCCCACCCCCATCTCGAGTGCTTGGATTACAGGTGTGCACCATCAGACTCAATAGTCTAGATGTTCTTAACCTGGGTCCATAGATTGGCTTGTAAAGTTTTGTTGCTTGTTCATTTTTCTGTGAATTAGGTTTAGTCAGATTCCTACAGAGTCTGAGACACACTATTCTATAGGAACTGACCCCAAGTGGAGGGAGGGTGTCATAGGATGGTTTCTTTTAGTTTTTTTTTTTTTTAATCAAAAAGAAGCCCTTGAGGTGTTGTAAATAGCTTATTGAAGATAGCCACCCTCTAATGAAAAAAACTCTTTGCAATGCAAAAGCCAGATTAAATTCTTCCCTCAAGTAACTGCTTTAGTTCCATGAGGATAAAAACATGAGTCAGTTGTATTGGACCAACCACAACTAGGAATAGTTGTATGTGAAAATTTAGAAGGAAAAGCATCTCCTCCTCCTTGAACTCTTAGTTCCTTTCTGCTTTGTAATCTGCTTGGCCTACCTCTTCTACACTAATAAATGGAAATTACCTAAACTATATTATGCCAGTGCTAGTATAACAGACTTATGGCCAGGGAAGATTGCCCAGAGAAGCAATGGAAAGTTGTTGTCTTCATGGTGTTGTCATCATCATCATTGGTGTCTTTTTTTTTAAGTAAGAGATAGGATTTCACTGTGTTGCCCAGACTGGCCTCAAACTCAAGATCTTCCTACCCCAGCCACCCAGGTAGCTGGGACTATAGGTGTGATTAACCTTCCATGGAATGTCCTTGAAGAATGAGCAGTTCGGATTATTGCAACACACTGCCCTGGGAGCACATCTCTTTCCAGGTCAACAGCCACCTCTCTCACCTGCCCACTTTTCGGGTTCACCAAAGACTGAGGCAATGGATCCAAAGAGGACAAGGCCAGATGTTGTGGTGCATGCGTATCATCCCAACATTCTGGGAGGCTGAGGCAGGAGGACTGCAAATTTAGGCCCACCCTGAGCAATGTAGAGTCTTAGTGAGATTCTGTCTCAAAATAAAAATTAAAGTAGGTCTGGGGATGTTGCTCAGTATAAAGATCCTGGGTTCAGTTTCCAGTAAACTCCTGTGTCTCAAATTGGTGGAATACACAGTTCCTGTTACTGGAATGAATTTTATATTGTTTTTGGGTCAGTTTCTTTAGCTAACAGATGCCCTGTTCTTTCTGAACTAAACTTTTTATTGGTTTCATTTTAGAGCACCTTTATTCCACATACATATGTCTCTGACTTGTCAAAGGGGCAGTGCTACTTCTGGAAAATACTGTTCCTATTTTCACTCCTTTAAATGTTCATGATTAAAGTGACAGAGAGGTAAAAATCTACCCTATCTCCTTTCTGTAAAATGGTTTTAAGCAGATTTAGTGAGTCAAGCAGCAGATTTGGGTGGCTGTCATCTGCGTTCCTCCACATGAGAGTTTGCTTTTAATACATGTTGCCAATTAGGGAGAGTTAGGGAGAGTTATTGCCCTAGTTGGAGAAGCAGATGTACAGGTACATACATGAAATTTTCTATTCTTTTATGATCGATAAGGAGCTTCTTATTGCCTTAATACTAAAAAGTCAATGTTTAATTGTGCCCAACTCTAAAAGTTGTTACTATGCCAGCACCAGAGTGTTGCAAATAGGTGCCCCATATGTTGAAATAAACCTTGTTACTGGCAGTCTTGATTGTTCCTTGGATAATGTCTTCACATTTATCGAAAAGTAATACAGTAGCAGTTTTTAGGATAGAGGTTCTAGATTTTGTGGGTTGAGTATTTCTCCTGCTGAGAACCTTTTTGGGTTTTGGTTGGCAGCTACATACTTGGGTCCCTTTTATAGCAAGACTTAAGAGTAAGTGGATTTTGTTTTTTGAGGGAAGAGGAGATCCTTCCTTTTAAAAGCAGAGTATCATATTAAGCCTCAAAAATCCACCCACCCTGCGTTTTTGCCTGGATCCTTGTCTCCATCCCTGTCCTATGTTGATTTTGATTTTCGCGTTATGTAGTTCAGTTTGGCCTTGATCTCACTATGTAGCCCAGGCTGGCCTCAAACTCGTGGTGATCCTCCTGCTTCAGCCTCCTGAGTGCTGGGATTACAGGCATGCACCACACGCCTGGCTGATTTTGATTTTTTTTGTTGTTGTTCATTTGTTAGCAAACATGACTTAGAAAAAACTTGAGAAGGCGTCTGGCTGTACTAAGTGTTGGTGAGTGGCCTTCCATTTGATCTTATAACTTACATAGTTTGGAACCTATTTTTCTAGCTTTGGAGGATGCGTACTTTTTTCAGTTCTTTTTTAAAGGAGTGTTGGGGTCAGGATCATCTGATAGTCTAGTTGCATTGTGCCAAAGTTAGATTCTGTGCCCAGGGCTAGATAATTCAACAGTAAATTTGGGGGTCATGCACCTGAGGTATTAGGTAAGGGAAAATCTTTCATAGAGGAAGTTTAGCAGATAAACATTTAAACCATTAAGATCTTTTGGTTTCCTTTGGGTTTTTTTGAGACAGGGTTTCCACTGTATAGTTCAGATTGGTCTTGAACTCAACTGTGATATCACAGGCTGGCCCGAACTCTAAGCAGTCGTCCTGCCTCAGCGCGCACTACGATGCCTGGTAGATCTTTTTTTCCTGTGGTAGACATAAAACAAAAATAACAGAAACTACTCCAAACACACTCAAATACCTTATCTTTGACAAAGGAGCCAGATACCCTCACTGGAAGAAAGATAGCCTCTTACTAAATGGTGCTGGAAAAATTGGCTTGCCACATGTCTCTAACTAAACTCTGTACTAAACTAAAATCGAAGTGGATCAGAGATCTAAACATTAAAACAAACACTAAATTTGCTGGAAGATAGAATAGGAAGAACTCTTGAAGACATAGGTGTATGCAAAAACTTTCTGAACAAAACTCCTTCTACACAGGAGATAGTACAAAGAATCAGTGACTGGGATCACATCCTATTAAAAAGCTTTTGCACAGCAAAAGAAATCACTAACAGTGGGGAGACAACACACAGAGTGAGAAAAAAATTTCACCAGCTGTTCCCTTAGACAAAGGTCTAACATCTAGAATGTATAAAGAACTCAAAAAAAAAAAAATCAGACCCCCCCCCCCAAATTTCAAGACTCAGTCTAAAAATGGGCATCTGAAATGAATAGACACTTCTCAGATGAAGAAGTACAAACAGCAAATAAATATATGAAAAAGTGTTTAATGTCACTGGTCATTCAAGAGATGCAAATTAAAACAACACTAAGATTCCATCTCCAGAAAGAACAGCTATTGTCAAGAAATCAACCAATAACAAATGCTGGTGGGTGCTGTGGGGAAAAAGAAGGCCTTCACTGCTTGTGGGAGTGTAGACTGGTCCAACCATTGTGGAAATCAGTGTAGAGATTCCTCAATAAACTGCTGCTAGAGGTTCCATTTGGTGTGGCTATTCCTCTTCTTGGTATCTTCCCTGAAGAATTAAAAACATTGTACCACAGTGATACATGCACAACCACATTTATAGCAACACATTTTGTAATAGCTAAATCTTGGAAACAACCCCAATACCCAGCAACTAATGAATGGATACTGAAGATGTGGGTTTTTCATACAATGGAGTACTACTATGCTATAAAAAAGGATAAACTTGAAACAGGTAAATGAATGCACCTTGAGAACATACTCTTAAGTGAAATAAATCAGACACACATGAGTACATGCCAAATTGTTTCCCTGGTATGAGAAACCATAAGTGTAAATAAGGGCAAAAATGTTTAATATTGTGAAAAAGAAAATATTCAAATGGAAAGAGAACTAGAGAGGGAAGAGGGGGAAAGAAAGGAAGGGAAAAGAAAAAAATGGAAAAATGTAAATAAAGCTGTTGTAAATAAGGAGGGGAACAGGAGTTGAAGGAGGGGTGGGGACGGTGGGAAAAAACCAAGATATATCATATAAAGGCACAAATTAACTGCTATGAATTTAATCATTATATATATCTAAAATGTAGCAATACATCTTCTTGGTTAAAAAAATAATAGAAACTATCTCTGAGGCTTGATTAATCCTCATACTGAAATTTATGTGGCCAGTCTTTCTTTCTAACTCTTCCTGCTGGTGGCTTCATGATGTTCATATTTCCTCCTTTGTGTGTAGCATTCTTGCTTTTTATTCTGAAATACATAGCCAGGTTTGGGGTTGCCTTTCCTGGCTTCTCCCTCTACATTTGTGAGTAGCTTTTGATTTTAGATAGTTTCTTCCTCCCAACACAGACTGCCATTGGTCATATAGTGCTCAGCATAGGACTAAGAGGTGAGATACCCATTTGTGCTCACTTGAAGAATCTCGGTTAATTTTACTGGGCTTTCTGAGCCATTTGGCTGAAGGGGTTAATTTGCATGTGTATGGACTAGATACCAGCACTCTTGGTTTCTGAAGCTTTGAAATACAGTTTGCTGAGAACCTTCTCAATAGGCTCTGGGATGTATGGGTAGTGACATACCCCTCTGCTCAAATTAAATATATGGTAGCGTCAGTGCAAAGGAAATCAATAACAAAAATTTGGCCCAAAGAGAGCAAGATTATTTCTTATTATGAAAGACTTATAGTAATGTGTCAGCATTCTATCTGCCTTTGAGATGTTGATCCCTATTTTGCACATTGCTGGAGGAGGGCTTGCCAAGGCTTAAGGGGGGCGTGAGGTGAGGCTCCTCTTCCAGGACAGCTGGTCTGTCCTGATGCTTACTCCACGTCTGTGTGTACAGTTTCTGCCTGCTGTCTAATGACATTTTTTCCTTGTGCAGCTGTACTCTTAATTTATCGAATATAGTTTTTTGAGGCTTTGGTCTTCTGCAGACAATACAAAATAAATATCCTTTTAATTTCTTTGATCCTTAGGAAAGTCTATATATAAGGTAAAGTCCCAGCAATGAGCTACTGGGTTACAGGGTATGTATATTTAAAATTGATAAACACTGCCTTCCAGAAAGTTTTAAACCATTTTCTCCCACCTGACTCCAATCTGTACATTATGCACTCCTCCGTGCCATTAACACAGTATAAGAAGCCTCTGTAAAAATATCCACTGTAAAAATATCTGTAAATCTGATTGATTAAAAACACTTTCTTTGACTTGTTCTTTTAAAATGAGTGAGGTTCAACATTTTATATGGATACTGGCGCATTCTCTTGTACACTGTATATTACATTTCCTCATTCCCAATCTGTACTCCCAGTAAGGGTCATTTTCTTAAAGATTCATATATTTTTGCTTATGTAAGAAATTAACTTTTCCATGTATTTTACAAATATTTCTTCACATTTTTTGGGTTTTTTTTGAAGGGTATGGTTCTTGGTAAAGATGGCTCTTTTGTCTAAAAAAAAAAAAATTCCAAAATATAACACTCAATTCTGACCTATGAGGTGAATTTGAAGGGAATATTTTTGTAATATTAGAGTGCTCCTTCTTTTCTTTTTTTCTTTTTAATTTTGAATGAAATAGGTAACATTGGGCACACTAGAAACTGTTCTGGTTTTTATAAGGATAGAGTTCTATTTAAAGAAATTGGAGAACAACTGTCTAGATAACCATGGTATTCTAGATTAAGCTATTAACTGAGTTTTGCCAGAACCTCCCAATGACTTGTGTTTAAATATTCAGCTTACATACCTGATAACACCAGCACCTTTGCTGGTCTGTGTTATACTTTTGTTGGCAGGGACTGACCCTGAGCACAACTTCTTGTGATCTTCAATAAACATACCTCCTTATACTAACTAAATTAAAAAATATATGTGTGTGTGTGTGTGTATGTACGTATATTCAGCTGAATTTTATATATCTGTCTATATCTATATCTGTGTATATCTATATATATTCAGCTTATAGGCAATGCCTGTCTTCCTTCCATGACAGAGGCACAACAGCCAGAGTCAGTTGCTTCTCATGTTATTTATCAAATGTGTATTGCACAACATTGTGTTACCAACCTAAACCAAGCCTTTTAGTCCTGCTTTCGAAAAGGCTTGCATTCTTTAATGGGGTTTCCAAATTTTTTTCTCAAGATTCTCCTCAAAGTCTTTATTCTTCCCTGAAGTCTTCTCTAGTTCATCATTAGCTTTGCTGTCACTTCCTTTCTGAAGTTCTACACCCCTTGCTTTACTCAAGGCCCCCTCCTGTGTTGTACACAGTTTCCATGTTTCCCTTTCGTACTTGGAAAAGATGCTGTTCTATTCCATCCTGGGCAGAGGGCTTCAGGTGCCATTCTGACTCAGCAGGTATGTGTGTTTTGACTGGGGATTGAGCCTGTCGAGCCTTTGCACTGAGCTACATACATCCCCAGGCCTTTATCTTGAGACAGGGTCTCATTAAACTGTTAAGTTGTCCAAGCTGGGCTCAAACTTGCAACCTGCCTCTGCATTCCATAGTGTTGGATTTGCAGTCTTGAGCTGTCATGCCTGGCTAAGACTCAGGTCTTGTAAAATTCTAATTTAATATCATTTAATTTTAATTTTTCTGATGACTGGTAGAATCATTGTATGTAATTAAAGTTTCCTGTGAAATTAAAGTTTTGCTATGTCCTTTTTAAATGTGTCGGGGTTAAAACATTAGAATTAACCCTCTTGCCTTGTGCTCTAGAGCCTTATTCCACATTAAAATGAGAATAGAATGCAGTATTTGGTTTGCTTGCAAAGTCTTTCACTTTCATTAACGACGAGAAAGCAGAATGACACAGTAAGTCCTGTGATTTATAAACATGTCTCTAATTAGCTACCAGTTCCTCATTTCATCCATGTCTGATGGGAGGCAAAGGCAATAGGTAATTATCCCGAGGTGTGATTTGAGAAGGACTATGTGGGACTACTCTGGAGAGGCACTCAACTTGGGCTTTGTTTGGTTAGTGGAAGCTTCCAGAAGGAGTTGATATCTCATCCAAAGGATTGGCTAGGAGTTAGAGGTATATTCCAGGTAGATGAGAGAGAGACGTGGCATGTCTGAATGACCAGAATGCTTGTTGATGAATCACAGCATGAAAGATAGAAGAATGACCATTGTTGTTAGATTAATGGAAATAGTCATGTCCTGACAGAGAGATTATGTAGAATAAGAGAAGGAAGCTTCTGGCAGAAAAGCCCTGAAGAGATCAAATATAGATCCTTCACTTTAGGGTAAGTGATGTTTATTTTTTGTAGCTAAATTGAGTAGTTTTTGGTAGCCTCACCTAAACCTTTGTCACATCATTTAGAAATTAAAATGTGCCTTGAAATGCCTCCAGCAATACCAGGAAACTCCCTTCCCCCTTCTCGGCTATTGCCTATTTCATCCCTTCCTTAGGCAGGGGTTGGAGCGGAGTCAAGAAATTGTGATATAACCTCCTCTGTATAATTTTTACTTTTTTCAGGCCCTGCATGACAAAGGGGGTTGTTCTGAATTATTTTACTTCAGTTTATAAACCCTCTGAGAAGAGTGTAATGGTCATTCCTGACCATTCCAAGGATAAAGTTCAGTAAAGAGTCTGTCTACAGTAGTCTGTCTACACTGGAGGAAGGTGCCATTTTCATGCTTATGTTACAGATAGTTTTGAAAGCTCCTTCAGTGCCTCACAGTTGTGTTGCTAGAGGCCAGTTAAACTGATAACCTCTGCTTCTCCTCAGCTCAATTGATATTTACTTGCTGAAGAGAAACTTTATGTTGAAGCCTCAAACAAGTCTTACCTTCTTCTTAGAAAGCCCTTTACCACTGCAAACAGGGATACACAAATCAAAATTAAGTGAGCCTGGGTGGTTCAGCAGAATGGAGTTTCTGAATTAGGTGGGAGCTGAGTGAGGATCACTTATTTTATAAGTTTTCTCACAGCTTCCAGTAATAGTACCACACGTTGAATATCCATAATCTGAAAATCCCAAATCCGAAATACTCTGAAATCCAAAACTTTTTGTCAAAAGAGTCTATACAAATATTAAAAAAAAAAAAAAAATCGAAGTCTGAAACACTTCTGGTCCCAAGCATTTCACATAAGGGATGCTCAACCTGTGCGTTCTAGGGTTGCTTTTCCTAATGTTGTGTTTGAGTAACTTTATTTTTGCACAGATAAAACTATAAATAAAAATTCATAATAACTTTAATTTCAAAAGAAGTAAAATCTTGTTTTACAGATCAGTAAGCTCTGTACTTTCATCAAGCTCAAGGTTGTGTGTATATAATTATCTCTGTTATATTTTAAATGATTGGAACCCTAAACTTGCTGTTTGGCCTGTAGTTTTTTGAATGAAGGGGAATACATTGACTTAATAACTGTTTCTGAACTGCCCCCCTTTTGGTTAATGAGGCGTCAACTTCTATTCCCACAGTAACAAGAAAGACAAATTGATTTTTAGGGTACTTTGGCAAAAACAGAATTAACAGGTTCATGGTAAGGGTTGCATTGTTCTTAAAGTGAATTTTCCTATGTAACTGTAATTACCTCAAAAGTCAATTCAGCGACTTGGTTTTGTGTCACTTTCACAGTAAATCCCTCTGCCTGAATTGAGGAAATTCCTGTGCATTCTGAGTGGCGGGGGATTAGACTCTTATGAGATGTGCAGCCTTAACTTTGGGTTTCAGATTCTAGATATTTCTGGAGGAGATGATTAGAAACATCCCAAAATATGGCCAGGAACAATTTATTTACAGACATTTTCTTGAAGTAGATGCCAAGTTTTTTTAGAGAGGTGTTCTCTAAATTTCTGAGCTTAGTATTTAGAGAAATTTTCTTGAAGTCCTTGAGTGCCCAAGGAATTTGTGGAGACTTTCTAGATTAAAGCATTAATTATGGGGTCAGTTTGATTTTTGATTCAATTTTAGATATCTTTGTCTTGGAGCCTAATGGTTTGATCTTGAGACTATTAGTAACTTGAAACTATTAGTAACGCATTAGACTTCCCCCAGCTGATGGCCCTGAATAAATTACACTTATCCCCGTAGATAGTAATCCTCATACCTGAATCAATTTTTGTTGAGCTGCCCCTCTCCCCCATTAATATTAGTGGACTACAGTACTTAATTTTATTTGTCGACTAGGAGTTTTGGGGAAAAGGTAAGAAAGGAGGCCCTGACCAGGTTTGATAGTGACTGTATGAATTTATCACTTATATTTCAACCTTTCACACTCATAAGTCGTCTCTTTTTGCTTTTCTGTCCTTTGCTAAAAACTTACAGTCCTTTTCTTTTTTCCTCTAGTAGTTTCATAGAGGAGGCAGTGAGAGTAAGTGGCATTCTACCCACTTAACAGGAGATGAGATAAAGGGAACGACAAATTACATAGAAAGCATATAATAAACATACAACCAGATCACCACCACCACTGTCTTTAGTTACTTTCTTTACATTGACACACAATACCCAACACCTGGGAGTGAAAGGAGAAAAGTTTTAATTTGGCTCATGGTTTGTAGAGGTTTCTGTCCCTAGTTAGCTGGCTCCGAGGCAAGGCACGGTGGCACAGCAGAGGGGCAGGAGCTCATGGCATGGCAGGCAGGAAGCCGTGAGAGAGTGGGGGTGGAAAGGGAGGGGAAGATGGATATATACTCTACAGGCTTCAACTTCCAATAGCACACCCAGCTATAAACCTACCAGTAGACTAATCCATTGATGAGTGGCACACAGCATTATCCAGTCACTTCCCCAAAACCTCCTCTATGAGTACGTGAGGCCTCGAGGCGCATTTTAGATATAAACCATAACACCACCCATACATACATCTGTACTGCTGGCTTATGTACTGGCAGCACACCTGAATCAGAATGTCTCAATGGTACCCAAAGGAAGAATACTGGATCACATTTCTTTGTCTGTTTTCATCTTGATTACTCACATGTTTTATGGAAAGATGCACATTTGTTTTGTGAAAACAAAAGGGATTTCCAGGGACACAGCTAGCCCTACCTGGGGTAACAACCCTTGTCTTTTTTCTTTCAATTACCATTTATGAGGGTTTGTTTGTTTGTTTGATTTGGCTTGGGTTTTTTCTGCTTAGAATGCCTAGGCAATCTCAGTTTAACTCGCAGACCTTTGGAAGCAATACTGATTTGTATACCTCTCCAAGAGTGGTTAATACGTTCTTTTCTGTGCAATACAGTTGGCACAAAGCTTAGCCTAGAAAATCCAAAGATACCAGTGAAGTAATTTGATAAAGCATTCTAATTTGAGTTGTATAATACACATTTTGTTGTTATTTTGAGACAGGGTCTTGCTGTGTAGTTCGGGCTGGCCTTGAATCCACTATGTAGCCTAGGCTGGCATCAAACTCGAGGCTATCCTGCCTCAGCCTCCCAACAGCTGAAATTATAACATGCACCACCACACCTGGTTTTAAACAAAAGTCTTTGTCTCCTCGCTCCTCACATTTTGGTGAAACTTTTCAATTCCAATCATCAGGTAATACAGAGCCTAGGAATTGAAGGGGCAGTGGAAGGGGCCATGAACAAATCCATACAAGGACTCCTCTGCCCCCATATTTTCCAACTTCGGGCTTAAGAAGTTGTACTGTTTTTTTTTAATGTTGACTTGAACACTAAATACCTGTAGAATATCATTGAGAATCCTTGTGAATTACTGAAATGTGTATCTCTTTACTTTTTATCCAGGCTGGACGTAAAGAAAGAAGTGATGCACTCAATTCTGCAATAGATAAAATGACAAAGAAGACCAGGGACTTGCGTAGGCAGGTAAGTTGGAAGAAAGTACTGATTGGTTTTCTAAGTTTTCAATTTTGTGGTTTTGATTAAAATCCTAATAAATACTAGACTTAGTTTTCGTTAGGGGAAAGAGTAAGTTTTCACAGAAAAGTAGCTATCTCTGTTCTGTAGCTAGTAAGTTTTTCAATAGCTAAAACTTTCATAGGAACATGGAATAACACAATCCCACCAGGGTGCTTTAATGTGAAAGGATGTATAGGCAGGAAATGTAATTTAAAATGACTTGTGGACCTGTCAAAATAACCTTGAAGAATTTTGTTATATTGACTCATGTACTGTAGAGACAGAAATTCCATAATTATTTGC
This sequence comes from Hystrix cristata, assembly GCA_004026905.1. Taxonomy (NCBI): domain Eukaryota; kingdom Metazoa; phylum Chordata; class Mammalia; order Rodentia; family Hystricidae; genus Hystrix; species Hystrix cristata. The sequence goes on along the minus strand of PVJO010004505.1, from coordinate 63,654 downwards.
TTTGCCCCATTCTAATTACACACTCGTAGTTCCTTAAAAACCATGGGTGGAGTTGTGCTCCCAATTCAGATATGGTTGATACAGAGATACTTGTGGTGCTGCATATTTCCATGTTTGTAAATATAAATAATTTGTTCTTTTTTTTTTTTTTTTTTTAATTTGTTCTTGATGTTAAAAAAAATTCCATGGGGCTGGGGATTTAGCTCAGTGCTTAGGGAATCGAACTCAGGGCCTCGTGCTTGCAAGGCAAGCACTCTAATCACTGAGCTAAATCCCCAGCCCTCTATGAACATTTTTAAGTGGAATTTAGTTTTAGTCTTTAAGGAAGTTAGGGTTGAATTTATAAAACAATGTATTACAATGTAAAAAGTTATAGTAATTTAGAAAATTTCCAAGAATCAGGCAAGGGACATTTTGTTGTTCATGTCTAACATAAAGGAAAATTAAAGGCTAAATGTGACTTCATTCAGTTTTCTTTTGGCAAAGCAGTATTAAAAAAATGTTTAGAAGGTTGGGGCTGAGAATGTAGCTCAGTGGGAAGCAGTATTAAAAAAATGTTTAGAAGGGTGGGGCTGAGAATGTAGCTCAGTGGTAACATGAATGAGTTCAATCTCCAGGTTCCCTTCCCCCACAAAGTTTATGAAGATAACCTTTTAAGGTTCATGGTTTGAACCCTGAACCCCTTTAGATAAACTTGTAGAAGTGATCTTTTTTCATTGCTTTTTGTTCAGCTTTGTATTATTCTTTTAAGGTATAAGCCTTACTTTTGTAATTCTCTCTAGGAAAGGATATGGTTTTGAAAACTGAGAGTCTATTGCTGAAATGCTGTAACTGTAGTGCAAACCGTAATCTCCATGATCCTATGTTTCTTGTGTTATAGGTCATGTAATTACATTGCTTACATGAGGGGCCCTCATAAAAGGGCAGCCAATTTATTGTGCACTTCCATTAGATTTAAAAGTACAAGAGAAAGGCTAGCTTCTTGGTAGAAATAAAATCAAATTTATACAATTTAATTACTAGCTCCGCAAAGCTGTCATGGACCACGTTTCAGATTCTTTCCTGGAAACCAACGTTCCACTTTTAGTATTGATTGAAGCTGCAAAGAATGGAAATGAGAAAGAAGTTAAGGAATATGCCCAAGTTTTTCGTGAACATGCCAACAAGTTGATTGAGGTAGGTGTATTAGCAGTTTCTTAACTGTAAGTAACTTGGTGAAGTGTGGTGAGTTTTAATCACTATTTAATCAGCTAAAATATTTAGGGTTCACCTAATAATTTCCTGTCCTAGAAACTTAACATTGCCATTTAATGTTAGTACTGATAGATAGATCATGATACTAGACTTAGAAGATGGTATATAAAGTAATTATGGCTATGGGCTGGGGCTCGCAGGAGTCACACTGCTTGTGCTTGCATCTTGGCTACTTGCCTAACCTCTCAATTCCCATTTCTTTGTCTGTAAATGATGCCTACTTTGGGTTATTTTGAGGACCAAAAGAGATGATCTATGTCAATAGGTATTTAGCCTAATGCCTAAGACATAGACTCAGACCAATCTTGTTTTAAAAGTGGAAAACATAAGCTCTGGCATGGTGCTAATTAGGTATATTTATATAGTAGAAATCTATATGGCAGAGGTTAAGTTGTAGGATGACAAGAAAAAAGAGTTACCATTTAATTTCCAGGTAAATTAGACTTGCCTCTTGTCTTTTGATAACTGAATTTATGTTATTTATTTGTTTTTGTTGCATTTTGGAAATGTGATGCACAGTAAACACATACCCAAGTTATTTGATTTTGTAACTTTAATGCAAACACCTAATATTGCAGACCATTTGGTAGGTTGGATCATTACGTAAGAGCAGAAAACAGACTTTCATGTAAAATGTGTGTCTTGTACATTTGGATTTATAGTGACATTAGCCCAGGTTAATACAATAAAAATATTCTAAGGAAAGCATCAGTAATCACATTAAATGTATTACTAATTTTATATGTAGTTTTCTTTGAACGTTAGTTTAAGTGTTACTCTGACCTTAATTATGTACAGAATACATTGGTCAGTCTGCTATTCAAATTAATGATTGTGGCATTTGGAACTAAAATTGGGGACTTCATTTTTGTCTCCATTAAGCATAATCTTGTTCATGGTAGTTGCATGACGGTATGAGATGTAGTTTTCAAATATCCAAGATTTTGTGTTCAGGAAGCCAGTCTTCTGTAGTAGCCTGTGTATTAGAAAGTTTGAGCAACAGGAATCAAGGACAGTGCAAGCCCCAGGCTTTGAGTACCAGCACAGTAACAAGTTTAGGGTGGCAGCTGAAGCGAGGGCAGCCCTCATCTCCACTGGAGTTGGAGGGCCTTTTATTAGGATCAGTTGTGTCATTCTTAGCCTCTCCAGCCAGCCAGTGGAGCTGACACTTGCTGACACCAGTACTGTACACTTTCTACAACATTTCTTAAGTAGGGAAACTGAGGCTTGGAGAAGTTAAGTATTTGCCTAAGCTCATTGGACTTGCATCCCTCCAACAATAAGTATTCACCCACTCAGTAGCTTAGTGGACATCTTGACACTCATTGAGAGCTGGTGAACTGAGTGGCATTGGAGACCTTACTCCAGCTCAAGGAGGTTTTTCCAAGCTTACATTTTTTATTTCATTTTGAACATCATTACCCAAATGCTCCTTTAGATATCAGTGTGGTGTTCTCACCAAAGTTCAGTTCTGACCTCTTTTTCACCTTTGTCCTTCTCCATGCCTCCCACCCCCCCAATCTTATCAACGAATTAAATAACACTTGGCTTTTCATTGCTTGAGGTATAACCATAGGCTTTGTAGTGTCATTCTGAAACAGTTAAATTACATTTATGATAATAGAGTCAGTAAGATATATAATTGCATATGCCCATGAAAAGGAAATGAGTTTTTAAAGTTTTAGAGAGCCCTCAAATTCCTGACTCAAGGCAGAGCTTTATTCTTTAATGACAAGGCTCTCCTCCCCATACCATTTTTTTTGTATTATAATGAAACACTCTGAACTAGTCAGAGACTTGTTTTAGCAAAGGCAAAATACTTAATTGTGAGTTTTTGTTAATCTCTTGATTTAATTTCTTTTCATTAGTTCTCTCCTAACTAAAATAAATATCTACAGGCCAACTTTAGTTTGTGGCCTATTTTCCTGGGGGTCCAGGGGAGTAAGAATGCTATATATAAACTGAGCAGGCTAGTGTGGATAAGGCCCTGGCAGGAAAGGAAAGCCTCCAGTTCTCTAGCCACTGAGAGTACCAACACTAATCACTAGTAATTCGTGCAGATGCATAGGTTAAGGCCATTGTCCCTAAAAGAGCTGCCTATATGTTAATGCCAGCCACAAGTTCAGATACTTGTTACTATTGTACATGGTCTATTTTGGAGAAAGTCCCATGTGCTGCTGAGAAGAATGTGTATTCTGCTGCCATTGGGTGCAACACTCTGCAGATATCTACTGAGTTCTTTGTTCAAAGGTTTTGTTCAGCTCTGATATTTCTTTGTTGATGTTCTTGTCTAGTTATGACAGTGGAGTATTGAGGTCCCCTGTTACCACTGTATTGGTGTTTATCTAATTTTTCATATTCATTAATGTTTGTTTTATATAGTTGGATGTTGCCGGTATTTGGTGCATATATGTTTATGATTGTTATCTCTTCCTTTTGGATTGTTCCCTTAACAAGTATGTAGTGACCTTCTTTGTCTGTTCTGGCCAGCCTTGAAATCCACTTTGTCCGCAAATAGAATAGCTACTCCTGCTTTTTTCCAGATTCTTGTTACATGGAATATTGTTTTCCATTCTATGACTTTCAGTCTATGAATTTCTTTTTGAGGTAAATGTGTTTCTTATATGCAGCATACTTTTGGAACTTGTTTCTTGATCCCTTCTGCCAGTCTGTTTCTTTTGATTGGTGAATTGAGATCATTCACATTGAGGGTTATAACTGATATGTATTGACTTGTCCTTGTCAACATATTATTTTCCTGTTGTTGATTCCTTTTCTTCTTCGTCGTCTTCTTCTTCTTCTTCTTCTTCTTCTTCTTCTTCTTCTTCTTCTTCTTCTTCTTCTTCTTCTTCTTCGTCTTCTTCTTCTTCTTTGTCTTCGTCGTCTTCGTCGTCTTCGTCTTCGTCTTCTTCTTCGTCGTCTTCGTCTTCTTCTTCTTCTTCGTCTTCGTCTTTGTCTTCGTCTTCTTCTTCGTCTTCGTCGTCTTCGTCTTCTTCTTCTTCTTCTTCTTTCTTCTTTCTTCTTTCTTCTTTCTTCTTCTTCTTTCTTTTCTTCTCTTCTTCTTTTCTTCTTCTTTTCTTCTTCCTCCTTCTTCTTTAATTGCTTGCATTGCCTGGTTGGTCTGTTCTATTGGGATTCTTGGAATTGTCTTCATTGTCTTTTTCTAGAATATCCCTCAGAATTTTTGGAGTGCTGTTTGGTAGTCATGAATTTCTTCAGGTGTTCTTTATCATGGAAGTATCCTACTACTCCATCAGTTTTGAAAGGTAATTTTTCAGGGTACATCAATCAGGGCTGAAGGTTGTTTTCTTTTAGGGCTTGAAATACTTTACTCCAGGCTTCCCTTGGCTTAAGGATTTGTGTTGAGAAGTCTGATGTGATTCCGATGGGTTTTCCCTTATAGGTGATTTGTTTCTTTTCTGTAACGACTTTTGATATTCTGTTCTTATGTTGAATTTCTAGAATCTTGACTATTATATGCCTTGGTGTAGTTTTTTTTCCGATCACAGTTAATTGGAGTTCTGTACACCTCATTTATCTGGTATGTCAAATTCCTTTTCCATGCATGGGAAGTTTTCTGCTATTACTTCTGTGACAGGTTTTTTATGTCCTTGGTGCTATCTTCAGATTTTTCATTGATTCCTATTAATCTTACATTACTTTTCTTTACATCACCTAGCAGCTGTTAGGTTTTTTCTTGGCCTTTTGCTATTTTTAAGAAGTCTTTCATTTGATGGTCACTAACTGCAGTCTTATCTTCTAGATCTGGTATTCTGTCTTCACATTGGTTGATTCTGCTCCATATACTTCCTTTCTTTTCTTTTCTTTTCTTTTCTTTTTTTTTTCCTTCTCCTGTGCCAGGGATCAACTCAAGGCCTTAGCTTGCAAGGCAAGCACTCTAACCACTAAGCTAAATCCCCAGCCCTTGCTCCATATACTTTCAGTAGAATTTTTAATCTTCTGAATATCTATTTGAATCTGTTTTTTGGAATCCATTTCATTCCTATGTTGGGCATTCATGGTTTCCGTCACTCTCCTAAACTCTGTTTTTTAACCTCTGTCTACTGTAGATTCGCTATGTCCTGTTCTGGTCACCATCTCTTTAATTATCTGTGTAATTATTTCTGGGTTTTTTTGTTTTTGTTTTTGTTTTTGTTTTGTGGGCCTCCCCTCCCCCAAGACTCATTCGCCTGCTTTGTTATTTCCACTGCTACCATTTCAGGAAGTTCAGCTGTGTGGCTTTTTATTTCTTCCACCTCAGTGCCCCTTGGCTTTGCCTTGGTGAGCTAGAGGTCTGAGGTTACATCTTCCTTCCCTGTTTTCTCATTTTTTTTTGTTTGTTTGTTTTCTATGTTGATGCTTATGAATTGCTTATGGTAGGTGGCTTTATTACTACTATTCAGACCGCTTTAGGAAATGACTACTTTTCAGAAATGTCTTCTAGGTGTAGCTGGCTCTTGGCCTTTGAGGCTGTCTCAGGATCCTACCTCTTCAACTTATTGTGGATGAGCGATTGCAGCCTGTTTGGCCTAACACTCAGTTCTTTGGTACTGGACTGTAGTATTTTTTTATGCACCCCCCCCATCTAGGTATTGGCACACAAGGAAGTAGTATAATCAAAGCAATAACAATAGCATCAAACACAGAATGGAAAATGACAAGCTGTGATAACTAATAGTTTGCCACTTTTAACCATATGTATAAGATTTATATAACAAAATCTAAGACAAATCAGAAAATTATATACAGTAAATATCTACTCAATAGAACAGTCTTATCCTAAAATTAAAAGGGAGAAGAGGGAAAAAAATAGAGAAATAAGAGAAGAAAAAAGATTAGACTCAAGGCTGAAGGACAGAGGAAGATTACACAACTTTAGGAAACTGGTGAAGACAGGAGGGAAGGAAAGAATGAAAAAATAAAAACAGGAACAAACAAAACTACAGTGTTCATCCTCACAAAGAAACAAAAATGAATCGTCAGAAGAAAAAAAAAAAGAAAGACTCCACTGTGGCAGTGTCCTATTCAAGGCATGATTCCGCTTTTGCTGGTAGACAAAGGAGGTGGTCAGGGCCCTGATCCATGTTGGATAATCCCAGCAAGCAAGCCAGCACTAGCATTAGGGCATGGTGTTGGCTCTGGGACTTTGAAATCCGCAGAAGTTGAGGCTGAATCTGATATTTGGTCATGGAGTTGGGGCCTGAGTTGTTTAGCTGATAACATTCTGGGTGTCTCTTGCTGGCCTGCCCCCTGCTCCCTGACCACAGACATCTCTTGTGATTGTCCCTCCCTGGTCACTGGTAATTTAACACTGCGAGGCCTGAGATGAAGCCAGCCTGTGGCTGCTCTGAGTTCTGGGCTCAGTCGACCCCTCCCTAAAATGGTGTCTGACCAATACAACTTTCCATGGCACACAGCAATTGCTTGGACTGGAGTCACTCACCAGCTTTTGTAGTACACAGCATCCACTGCTCCATTCCACTGGTGCATTTCTCCCTTAGAGACTGACCTCTGGAGTCACTGCTTTCCCTGTGTGTCTGTAGATTTGATCTTCCTTTCTTATGCCAGGAGCCAGGAGCCAGGGAGAAAGTGCTGGTCACCCCTTTGTTGTTCTGTATTGCAGTCTGTCTCTTTGATTTCTCTGTAGGCTTCAATTTTCCCTTAAGGTCCTTCTTGGGTCCCTGGGGTCCACCTCTCTCCTTCCCTTCCCCAAGTTGCTATTTTCCTCAGTATCCTTTTAATACATGTTATGGTTTGTGTCTAGATGTCCCCCAAAGCCTCATGTGGTCATAGGTGGGACTGGGTCTAGAGTGTGTGATTACTAAATTAGTCCACTGATTGCTTTGGCATAGTTCTGCTGGAATCAAGGATGTAATGCTAGGATTAAGGGTATTAGGATTGAGGGTGGGAGTGCTACCCACCCTAAGGCCAGGTAACCTGGATAAGGTATAAGGGGCAGAAAGAGGCTTGCCTACCCCTTGCTTGCATCCCTTGCTTACCTTGCTGCCTTCTGCCTGTCTGCCATGCCAACCTGCCTTGGATCCAGATGATTGTGGGCGGAAACTTCTACAAACTGTGAGCTAAATAAACCTTTCCTCCTTAACTTTGAGTGTCGGGTATTTTGTCTGAGCAAAGAGAGAAAAGTAACTAAGACAATACATGACCGAAATAAATTTAGAGTAGATGTGTTGGGACTTGCTAGCTTGGTTTTGGGGAGTGTTTTGTATTGCTTTAATAGGAATAATTTCGTGTGAGGTCAGATGAACTAGAAAAACTTATGCTTTATTTTTTAGGAATGTCATACAAAGTTGCTTCAAATGGTATTAATAGTTCCTGAGTAGTATTAGGAATAATACCCTCTGCAAGGTTGAAGCCTCTTATGGTGCCTTCTGTGTCATTACGCGGATAGAATATTGGTTTCAAGAATAAAAACCACATCCTGATTATCGAAGTTTTGAAGCTAAAGTAGTCCCTCTGCATAGTCCCTCTGCATACATACAGTGTCAGTGACTGTGTTTTCCAGGCTGCTTGTTGGATCCTTATTAAATGACCTGTGTGATTTTCCTTGAAAGCAAATAGAGTATTTTCTGTGAGGTCCCTCTTAACTGTTATTTTCTGAGGGTCTGACCTCCCAATTCAGTTGGCAGTGGAGTAACTCCTTGCAGAATTGAAGCCGTTTTCCTTTTCTCTTTCTTTTCTTTTTTGAGACAGGCCCTCACTATGTAGTTCAGACTGGCCTTAAACTTGCAGCTGTCCTCCTGCCTCAGCCTCTTGAGTGCTGAGATTACAGACATGTGCCACCACGCCCCGCTGAAGCCCCCCTTTTCTTATGTGAAGGTGTGCAATATGTGTCTTCAAGGCCATTAAATGAGAGAAGCAGGAGTTTAGGACCAGTATTGGTGTACTGGGTGATTCATATACTCTTTACCATTTTCTTCTGTTTTGGGCTTTTCTCTCTTCTGCTTGTAAAATGTCATTGTTGTGCTTCTAGGTAATGATGATGCCATCTGTACTTGACTCTTTCTCCCAATCAAGTTAATGATTTCTTCATGTTGCTTTTCAATTTAAAGTTTATTGGGCTGAAAAACTTATTTGCTGTGAAAAATTTTAACCTTTTTTATCAATAATGCAACACCCATGTTTCCTTTTTAATTGCATCATTCCTTGCCCACTTCCTTTGGCTGTGAGTAGCTTAATAGCTTAAAGAATCAGTTTTCCCTTTAATTTTGCTCTCTTCTAAGTCTTTTTTCAATTTTATGAATTGAGAGAGTGAAATAGGGAAAATGCCATTCATGAAATCCTGTGCATAAAAAGTATATATAATTTAGTATCGTTTTCCCCTTGGCCTCCAATAGTATATTAAAATATGCCTCTTACCAAAATGAATTTGCAACAATACGATTGTATCTCATGCATTGCCTTAATGAATTAACCAAAAAGTAAATGTAACTGGTGTGCTTTTGAGCTATATTATTACCTGCTCCCCTTCTGATATTTTTCATTATCTGAGACTTCATAAGATATGACATTATTGATTTGAAATGTATATTTTAATTGCAAGTTGAATGATCTGCATTGTGACTTTTATTCTGCAGTGTGCTGATAATATGTGGTAAGTGGCCTTGAAGACGGCTTGTAAAAGAGCATCTGAATTAAATATTGACCCTTTATGGCTACTTGTGACTTCTTGGGTATTTTCTCAGTCTTCCTATGTGATAGCCTGCAGTACTTCTACATGATAATACTGTATGCTGAAATTCTGGCAAATAGCAAGGTAAATGAAGCTTCAGTTTAGACTTGTAGGATGTTTGATGAAAAGTCAGGTGTGCTTGGGGGAAGTCTGACTTGGATTCCATGAGAATTCTAAGCATACTCGACTTGGTTTTCTCACATTTCCAAGGGTCTCTAAATTCAGATGCATGTGGCTGTGGGAGACAAAAGTGTCTTGCAGGCAAATTTCTGAATGATAAAACAAAGGCAGTTTAGGTAGATGAACCCTGTGTTCAAGGGGTCTGAATTCTTTTCTCTCAGAGCGTGGTAGAAATGATTAAGGAAGTATTCTGCCCAACTTTGTCTCTGCTCCAGAAAAGAGAGTGAACAATCCCATTTCTTCACCAGGAAATAGGACTAATAATGGGCTCATGTTTGGACAGCATCTGTTATGGTTTGTGTCTAGATGTCCCCCCAAACCCTCATGAGGTCATAGATGGGCCTTTGCAGAGGTGGCTGAATCTAGAGTGTATGATGCTGGGATTAAGGGCATGTGATTACTAAATCAGTTCACTCATGGGTTTGGCACTGGCCCTAATCCTGGCACCCTGGATAAGATATAAGGGATAGAAAGAAGCTTGCCTACCCCTTGCTTACCATGCTGCCTTCTGCCTGTCTGCCATGCCACCCTCCCTTGGGTCCAGCTGATTGTGGACTGAAACCTCTGCAAACTGTAAGTCAAATAAACCTTTCTTCCCTTAATTTTGGGTATTTTGTCTCAGCAACGAGAGAAAAGTTACCAAGACAGCACCCACTCTAGATTTATTGATGAATTAGGCAGTTAGGTGGAAGTAGGAACTTTAAAAGTGGTTCATAGGAAATGGAAATGTGAATCAAAATGGAAATAATTACAGGATTACCTGACTGATAATGTACAAATAAAAACCTTTTTAAAAAGTCAAATAGCAATTTTGTTTAAAATAGTTTTTACTTCAGTAAATTTACTGTCTCTAATCATTTTGTATCTGTTACTGTGTAGTGATGTTTCTGTTTATATACTGCGTCTTCCTGAAATTCAGTTGACATGATTTGTTTTGAGCAAAATAATAAAGTAGATAAGGAATATTAGGACGTAGAAAACAATAGTAGACAATTATGAACTTAATTGTCATGTTGAGTTTTGGTTTCACTCTCAACTACTGGTAGCCAAACAGGAGGGAAAAAGGAAACACAATCATTTGCATCAGTTTTTTTTGTTTTGTTTTTGTTTTGTTTTGAGACAAGATCTCTCTATGCAGTTTAGGCTGGCCTTGAACTCATGGTTATCCTCCTGCCTCAGCCTTCCAAGTGCTGGGATTACAGGTATGTGCCACCATGCTGGGCCAGTTGCATAGTTCTTCTCTGTAGGATGAAGAAAATAGGACACCTCCACCTCCACCCCTCACCCCAGAAATAGCTTATCTAAGAATAGAATGTAAAAAGAATCCTTACGTGAAACTTTTGTATAAAGAATATCGAATGATCCTTCAATAATAGGATATGTAGGGTCCTCAGCATTTTGATAATAAATATGGGGCCATGAGTTTTTTTTTCTTGTAAGTACTCTATAAAGGCAAGGTCTTAACATTTAGTTGCTACAGAGCCAGCTATCGTCTTGTAAGAGACTTATCCAACATTTGGTCTTCAGCCTCCCTGGAACAATATTGAGAAGACTGAGGATTTCAGAACATTTGTTACCATTACTGACATGTATCATTTTTGCCATTACGTTCATTGTTTCTTAGCTTTCTGCTTCCATCCCACATTCTCAATCTCTAACTTTTTCTTACCTCTATTTCTAAACCTCTTTCCCTTTTTTCCCCCTCTTTGTAAGTGATACACTTTCGGTTGTATTAATTGAAACTGAGTATTTTAACTTGCATGTTTAACTCACAGATTGCATTAGTATCTTTTTCTTCTTCTGAAACAATATAGTACTAACTTCAATCATTCTTTGCTACTTAAAAATATTATTGTTATCCACTATTTAGGTTCTCTTATTTGTTGGCCCTGTGAGGTAGACACTATTGATTGCTTTTTTTTTTTCGCCCTTGCTTAAATCTATCTTGATATCTTTTTATTGCCTCACATTATTGCATATTAAACCTTCTGTGATCACATACCTTCTTCCTGAAGTAGGTTCTTCAGGAACTTGTAGGGGAAGGAAATCTTTTGGGAGTCTCAGTGCCCTTGGATTGTTCCTTTCTTTCTTTGTCTTATTATCTTTACTTTGCCCTATTACTGGGGGGAGTATCCATTGGATAGAAATATTTCCTATATTATTTATTTCTCCACATTTTTATTGTCCTTGAAACTTCACCTCAGTGTATCTGTTGGTTTCTTTTTATTTATCCTATGTAGAATTTGACATCCCAAGTCTGATATTTATGGTTCATGCTCTCTGAAAAAAACTTAGCTATTTTCTCTTTTAGTATTGTCTCCTGCCATTCTTTCTTTCCTTTGGAAATTCCTAGTAGGAAGATAGTACATTGACTTAATCTATCTTGCATATTTCTTTTATGGATTTCACACTTCCTTTATCATAAAACATTCTTGTATTTTTCTTATAATTCCTTAGTTTGACTTTCCAGGTAAATAATTCTCATTTTAGCCATGCTTAGTTAATATTTTTTGTTTTTAGAGGTGGTAGATGTTACTACTTTTTTCTGTTTTGATCCTTTTTAAATCTAACTAGTCATTTTTGAGTGTCTCTGACTTTTATTTCTTTTAACAGAAGAAATAGATTCCTTCTTTTTGTTTTTTTGTGGCAGTGGTAATACTGGGGATTGAACTGAGGACCTTGTGGCTTCTGCATGCTAGGAAAGTACGCCATCACTGAGCTATCTCCCCAGCCCTTTTATTTTGAGACAAGGTCTTACCCAGACAGTCCTTGAACTTGAACTCCTCCTGCCTCAGCCAACATGCCCAGCCATATATTCCATTTTTCATTATATGATTATTTATTATGGCCCTGATTACATAAGTAGTTGTTTTGTTTATTCTTGCATAAGATGGCGTATTTCCTTTTGTATTTTGTGGTTTTTATTGCAAGTTGACATTGCTGGTATTTTATATGTGGAAGTTCTTTGAGACTTGGGGTTACATGACTTTTTTTTTTTGTACTGAGGATTGAACCCAGGGCCTTCATGTGGTACTACATCTCTAGTCCTTTTTGTTTATTTTTTATTTTGAGACAGGATCTGACTAAGTCACTAAGTTTCCCATGTTGAGCTTGAATTTTCAGTCTCCTGCCTCAGCCTCCCAGTGTGCTGGGATTACAAGTGTGCACCATCATGCCCAGCTGAATTACCTCCATCAGAGAAAATTTCCTTTTATACTTGCTTCTACCAATTGCGTGAGGGTACTAAACTTAAAAAGATTTTTGGGCCATATAGATAAACATAATGTAATTTCTCTATCTAAAACTCCCAAGGAGGAGGGTCAATTTTTGGTTTGAGTTTAGGGTAGAGTGTGGAGGCTTTTTCTTCTCCTCCTCCTCAAGTGAATGCTGTTACATAGTCTGTGTTCCTCTTTACTACCTGTTTTCTTAATTTCCTCTTTTCTAAGTGCCTTTTGGCTGTGCCAGTTCTGAGGCTCCTACTTTGAGAGGGCCGTGGCACCCACCAGTTAAAAACCCAAGTTTCAATCACAAATTACTCCCGCTCCCCAAGGTTAACACTGTTCTCAGTGCTTGCTTACCTCTGAATTTCTCCTTTCAGGGATAATTTGTCTTGATTTTTCACCTGCTTAGCTGTGTATGTTTTTTAAAAACAGCATTATAGGGCTGGGGGTTTAGTTCAGTGGTTAGAGTGCCTGCCTGGCAAGCACGAGGCCCTGAGTTCGATCCCCAGCACCAAAAAAAAAAAAAAAAAAGCATTATAGAAATTAATTTATACATTGTACATGTGACATTTTAAGTGTATATTGTAGTGATTTTTAGTAAGTTTATGGAACTGTGCACCCATCATCGCAATCTAGTTTTAGAACTTTTCTATCATCCACACATGCTTTATTTCTTATATCTTATTCCCTAGTAAAATTCCTAATATCCTTCCCTAAAATTGGAAAGGTGAAGGCTTATCCTCTATTTCATCTCTTCCCTGTTGTTTTGGGGGTGTTAGAAACTCCTTGAAGGGCTCTGAATTTCTATGACCTGCACTTGGGACTCCTGCTTTATTTATGACAAGTTTGAGAAAGTTGAGTTACTGATGTCACTGTTATGTAATTACAGGACTTCAGAGCATTTTAAAGAAGAAAACTTAAGTGGTAGCTTGACTCGAGTCCCCATAGGAAGTAATGCAAGTTTTGAGCTCCCCCTGCAAGCCTGCTACTTCAATCATGGGGTCACCGTTTAGACTTCACAGCTCCCTGTCCCACAATTCTTCTCACATGTGCACTCCTATAGCAGCACAAGCCACTAGGAGAGGAAAGAAAGAGAAATTGCATCTTCTGCAAAGCCTCCGGGGTTGGGAGCAGTTGGCAAGTTTTCTGAAGCCACCTAGAGTTGAAGCAGAACTTGGACAGAGAGGGATCTGTGATCTCAAAGCTCGTGGGCAAACACAGTGTCAGTCATAGCCCACCTCTTAGATTAGTAGGAATCAGAGACATTCATGTTGCTAATACACAAGTAATGTGACTACAGTAGCAAAAATATTATAATTTATTTTCAAAACAAATCTAAAGATACTATTTATTGCTCTACAGCGTCTCCACTCTGTGAGATTCTCTGCAGAAGTTAGGTACTTCACGAGTTTATAATTCAGACATTAGCTGTTTCTTTAGTCTCAATATTAACCATTATCCCAGATTTCTAGAGCCCCAGATTCTCCACAGATAGAGGCATTGAGGAAGCCCTTCTCACTCTGCACTCACTCACTGTAGGCAGGCCTGGTGGTAGCGTAGGAGGTTAGCCTCGCAGAACTGCTGGAGATTGCACTTGCCCATTTGTCATTGTTAGAAGTGAGTAGCCCTGTCCCTGCAGGGTGAATGGAAGCTCATTCATCCAGAGAAGACTGTCAGTGACAGGCGCCGCTTCCTCCACCCAGGCCTTCTGAAACAGGCAGTGTACTCTTGTACAACATTACTGCTTCAACAGTACATCTGAACATTTTAAAGTAATGTTTTAAAATAAAGAACAACTCTTCCATATCTTTTGTTTTATTATGATTTGTATCAGGAAATAGAAAAGGTGGTTTACAGAATTCAGCCATTTTAGCCTTGGCCATATCATCGTATGTCTCAGACACCCTCGTATCTGATCTGCATAGAGAATACTTATATAATCTTTTGCGTCTTAATTTAAATACTTTTTGTGAGTTGTAAGGCTTCACAAAATTGAGAGAATATAAACGAAAGAAAAATTGTATTAGTAGTGACTAGAAAGTAGAAGGAAGTATCAGAATGAGGATGGTCCTAAGTCTCTAGCCTGGCTGGCCTCCTGAAATATGGGAGTGAGTAGGTCTGTTAACCATCTGTGCATTCACCTCACCAGGGAGCTTGGTTAGTCCAAAACTGCTAATTCAGTGATTGGCATCAAATTTTGTTATTTAGAATGCCGTAAGTAATGCAATAGAAGTTGTAGATTATTCTTCATGGACACATCTTAATTTAAGCTTTTGCCTTCTGTTTCACATCATAAAATATACATTTTGAGGGTAATTTTTCCTCCTAGCACTGGGGATTGAACCCAGGGCTAGTTACATGCTCAGCATTCTACCACTGAACTATATTCCCAGCCCTTTGTAAATTTTTATTTTGAAACAAGGTCTCACTGAGTTGCCCAGGACGGCCTCCAACTTGTGCTGCTCTTGGCTCAGCCTCCTGAGTAGCCGGTATTACAGGCACACACAACTGTGGCCAGCTGAGGGTAATTTTTAAGTCTTAAATTTTATAAAATTTAGCTTAGATCATTTGCAGTCATCTTTTAAACAAAAAAATTGAAATCTACAATCATTTCTATAGATTGTCACCTTGAAAAAGAAATGCCTCTGCTCAGGTTTACAGTAGAAGACAGAATTGTAAGCTATAGATGTTGCTTCTTCATGTGATTTTGAAGGTTCCATAAATATTAATGATCTGACTTTCCATTTCCTTAAGTTTAAATTGCATGTTATTTCTTTATTTCTCTTTGTTATTAGGCACTGCAGGATTTTGATAGTTAACAGTCTTACAAGAAGCTGATATCTTTAACTGTAGCACTGCAAACAACAACCATAATAGTGTATAATTTTTCTTGTATGTGTATGTGCTTAAGTTCAGTGGAGGAGTGAAAAATCAAAGGTCATTGCCATTCCCCTTGTTTACTCTGGTATTAGATTCTGGAAAGTGCCTCTGATATTCCACTGCCTACGCCTTTATCATTCATAACTCAATTTGCACCTGGGGCAGAGATGTGTCTCAGCACTGTGTAGTCAGTTGGGCCATAGTACTGCTAATGGAATTGACAAGCCTATTCATTTAGAAACATGGATGAGTGATCCCTGCCTTTGCTGTTGCTGCAGAGCAGCATTCTCAACACAGCCGGAGCTTTAGCAACACAAGTATGATACAGCTTGGAAAAAGGGTTTCTGACTCCATTAACTGTCACTTTGGTAGTTGGCTGGGAAGATAAGGATTTTATTTCAAATTAAGCACTGTTAGGAAAGGGTCAAGCTGTCAATGTTTTTGAGAACCCAGTCAAAGGACAGTTTTGCTCTTACCTCTGGAATATCATCCCTATTTCCCTTTCCATTTTTCGAGGCTGGCCTTGGGTCTGTCTTGATGTTGTCTTCATGCTACTTTTTTTTATTTGTAAAACAGACCTGTGTTCAAATAAAGCTCTTCTTGGCTTAAATCAAACATTCATACACCTGATAAGTGAGAATAGCAACTGAGAATTTTTATTTCCTTCATTCAGAAACAGCTGCAAAATTCATGTTTATTTGTGGATACCAACAGTGCTCCCCTCACTCTTTGCTTTTTTTTTTTGGAGTCATGTTTTCACTATGTAGTTCGGGCTGGCTTGATCTCACTACGTAGCCCAGGCTGGCCTTGAACTCTCGGCAGTTCTCCTGCCTCTGCCTCCTAAGTGCTGGGATGACAGGCATGTGCCACCACCGCCTTGGTTCTTCAGCTTTTCTCACAGTATTTCCTGTATCAGAGAGCCTCTCTCTGATGTTAATATATAGGCAAGTTAGAGTCCCTGCAAAACCTCTGAGGTAGAGCTTCTAGGATCTTTCCAGGTTTTGCCAAAAGCCTAAAATGTGATATGCATTATGAGTCTGTATAGTTTGCTTTGTACAGAGTTTTCAGATGCGTCCTCATGAGCAGATTGTCTGTGAGAAGTGAAGCCCCTTGGTGTGTTCCTCATCTGTTCTGGAAACTTCTCGTGGAGGAGTAGATTTATGCCTGTAAATAGGTATGTGCCTGTTTTCTTTAGCAGTCAAAAGAGAAAAGTCCTCAGAGATCTTTTTGTGTCTTTGCCTCATATAGGTCGCCAACTTGGCCTGTTCGATCTCAAACAATGAAGAAGGTGTAAAGCTTGTCCGAATGTCTGCAAGCCAGTTAGAAGCCCTCTGTCCCCAGGTCAGTACATCCAGCAAGGTTCTGTAGCGCCACACCAAACTGGGTTTTAGTGGAGTGGAGATGCAGCTTAATTTTTAAGTTTGGGGGCTTTTTTTGTTTTTTAAGATTTTAAATAGACATCTTGGAGACAAATCCCTGATGCAAAATCCATAACAGTTTGGGAAAGTTTATGTGGGGTTTTTTTTTGTTTGTTTGTTTTTTGTTTTTTGTTTTCTGTTTTGTGGTACTAGGGATTGAACCAGGTGAACTCTCCTTACAGAGCCACAGCTCCAGCTCTTTGGACATTTTATTTTGAGACAGGGTCTTCCTAATAAAAAGACAGATCCACTGGCCTCAAACTTGGGATCCTCGTGCCACTGCACCCGGCAGGAAGTTTGTGTCATTTCCTCTTGGCTCACATGTTGCTAACTTCCTGTCCTTTGGTAAAAATACATAGTGTCCTCCATTGCTAGAAAGTGAGACTAACCACACTGCCACTGTGGTATTCTGGAACCACTTCCCTCAAATCCCGAAACTAACAGCTGTCCACCTGCAGTCCACCTTAATGACCTGGTCTCCTTACCCCATGTCTTCAAGAAGCTGACGATACAGACGATAACTTAATTCAGCCAGTAAAACCTGGAGAGCTCTTCTCTGATACCATGTTGGAAGGACAGGTGATTAGGTTGTGGTAAGCCTATGGCACTCTGTAATGACTCTGAAGCACACGGGACAGTGACTGCCCCTTATGTTCCCAGTGTGTTGCCTGCCTCCTCTAAGGGAGCTCACTGTCCGTGTGGCTTGACACTCCTACCACCCAGAGATTGCTAAGCGGTGTGCGTGGTGGTTCGGTAGAAGAGATTGACTTTCCATTTTCTCAGGTAGAGATTGTTCAGGACACACTCTGAGGACTTTCATTAACCTCTTTCTGTGTGTCCTGCCAGATGGCAGTGGCCACAAACAGGCAGGTAAGCTGCAGAAGTAGAGTAAGGGTAGATGTCAGAGAAATGAAGTTTCCGTGTTATGTCTGCAGCTATTCTTAAAATATAAATATATACTGTGACATTACTGGCTCTGTCATATAAATATTCCCCAACAGTCAAGATAGCTTAATTTGTCAGTGATTGCTTTAGTATTAGGTAGTTTGATGAGCAACTTGTGAATCTACATCATCTGATGGATATTTCCATAATTTCAACCCACCCATGAAATCCACCAGTGATTACTAGCTACACAAATAGTAAGTGCAGTGGATTTAATCACCACCTCCAGAAAGTTCATGGATAATTAAATTTGCATGAAATAGATGTAGAGTGTATTTCAAAAAATTGGGTATTCTTTCCTCAAGTTTGCCATTTTATCGTATCAACACTTTGTTTTTAATATCTTTGGTTCTCCATTTGGTTTTGAAATGCTTGAAAAGCGACAATGCTTCTACATATCTGCGGAAACAGATGGTAACATACGCTGATCACACCTACCAGAGTATTTATATAAATGATCTTAAAGCCTAGGGGAAAAAAATCACATGGAAAGACTAGTAGATCCTAATGAAAATGCTGGTGTGTATAAACCATGCTTGACTAGGCCATGTGCAGAATTTAAAGTTTGCCACCAGAAAGTCTCATTTATCCTTCTACCTGCACTTTCATGTTTCTTACTAAATGGACCTCAGGAGGAATGTGCATTAGATGGACACTGCCCACATAGCTCTTGGTATTAGGTGTATATCCTCGATAAAAAGTTGTTCTTGGGGTTGGGGATTTAGCTCAGTGGTAGAGTGCTTGCCTAGCAAGTTCAAGGCCTGAGTTCAATTCCCCAGCACCAAAAAAAGAAGTTGTTCTCAAGGTGTGATTATTCTCCAGATTCTAGCTAGGCTCTTTGCCCTTGCTCATAAACTGCTCTGCAGGTGGGACTGAGCAGTGTCAGTAACGGCAAATATAGTAGGTGTTGGTAGGTCTGATGAAGGCAGACTGTGCAGCATAAGCCATTTGTTTTTCACTAAGGAAGCTGTGACTACACTCTGGCCCATTTTGGCCAGACCTCTTCATTATTTTGAAAGACAGCAATTTGGATTTTTCTGTCAAGTCATATGGTATCATGTTCCAGTGAAACGGATGTGAGAGAAAGCTGTTGCCACTCTACTGACCAAATTGTCCTATTTTATTTGCATGACTCTGAAAAAGAGTAAACAATGAACTTACTATCTTTTGCAGGTTATTAATGCTGCATTGGCTTTAGCAGCAAAACCTCAGAGTAAATTGGCTCAAGAGAATATGGATCTTTTTAAAGAACAGTGGGAAAAACAAGTCCGTGTTCTTACCGATGCTGTTGATGATATTACTTCCATTGATGACTTCTTGGCTGTCTCAGGTAATGAGCTGGTTTCCCAGAGAAGCATGTAAGGATGTGTGTAATTACTTTCATCTGAGTTAGAGTAATGAACAATCATACATTGCCAAGTATGGCCTGGTAAATTTTTGTAGCAATAATATGCTGGTTTTCAAAAAGATGCTTCCACTGCCTCCTGAGCAGTCAGAGGTGTGGTTGGAGCGTTATTCCATGTGGCGAGACTGGTCTTGATCCTGGAAGCATACGTTTTGTTTTCTTCTTGGAAAACCTCTCCTGTGTCTCTCAGAAGTGATCCTAGTTTAACTGCCTACTTTGCTGAAGACTCTGTCTGTATGATGCACAGATAGAAAACAGAGAGGAAGTATTTAAGTGCCATTTAATTATGAACTTGCAAAAAATAAATCTGGGTAATTCACCTCACAAAAACAGTTGATTTCATTATATAAACATAAACTGGTAATGACACAGTAAATTGCATTCATATAGAAAATGTCTGTCAAATGCAATTCACTATTTATCACACAGAGATAAATTTCAATCCTGTCTCCTTAGAGTTGAGTAACATCAAATGCATTCTCCATTTAACTAGGCCTCTGTTGCCCTTGGCTGCCTGGCTGCTCTCTGGAAGTGCCAGGCTTCCTGAGACCAGTGGCTGGATTCTTAGAGGGCTAAAACCACCTGTCACCCCAGGGAACCACAGGCTAAAACGTGGGAAATGTGAGTGGCGGTGGGGCTTGAGTACATGCATAGCATAGTCCTCCAGTGGTGACCTATATAAGGGTGACAGTGTGTTCCGCATACCAATGTTTCCTGCTTTGCGTGCTCTCTTTGGGATTGGTAGCTTTGGCTTTACTTCAGATAGTAGAGAATAGGCAATCTGTAAACTGTAAAAAGCTAGGGTAAACCATGTTGCTGCAGGACCGCCAAATTGCAGGTGCTGGTACTTTAAAACAAAAATCTCATTTGCAAGCATATCTTTGCAGGTGCCAAAAATGCAGCAATGGCTTTTTTGGGAAATCTTGGCCTTCTGTTGTTTTTCCCAATGAAGTACTGAATTATTCTTTTTCATAGATTTAGAGAAAAACATTCCACCTTCACAGCGTACTTTTAAGCAAACAACAAATTCTGAAATCTAAATGCAAAGCCCCCCTCTGGATGGATATTACATTCCTACAGTTCCTTTTTTGAGGTTAGCTGGGTACAGCTCAGGCTTGGTCTCAAGGGATTTTCAGTCTTTCTTACAGAAAAATAAAATCTAATAGAATCAAATGTCTCTCATGAAACACTCTTCAAATCAAAGACCAAAAGGGATTCTGGAGCAGCATTTGGTGGGATCCAGACAGTATCTGTAGGGTATATGACATAAAACAGCAAAACAGTAAAGAGAAATCAAATTCTTTAGCAGATAAATTTTGTCTGGTGAATATGTTCGATTTTTATGCAAATGTATGAGAGTTTAAGACAGGGTTGACTTGATGGTAAAGAGTTTAGACAGTTTCTATTTAGCAAATGAAAACCTGGAACTGTTCTTTTAAGTGTTTTCAAAGGCTCTGAATTTCAGAGGTCTACCTGGTGTGTTTTCCTAATGTTTGTCACAAGCTTGCTGAGGAATGTCAATTAAGTAATTAGTAGGACAGGGCTTTTATTCACCATTCCTCTGCCTTTTAGAGGCAGGGGATGAAGTGAGGAAAGCAGCAGAAGTCTGTGCAGGGTTCTAGTGGTCTAAGCAGTTGATTTCCAGCACTCAGACTCTTCTTTATCCTCAGTAATCTACCTCCCCATGGTGGCTCTAGAACTCAACTGTTGTGGGGGTGTAGACATGTCACCTCATCTCACCTGCCACACATCCTAAGTAGGTGTCATCTGTAGCAGTCAAGAAGCCATGTCTTGGCCTCACCTAGACTTGCATTGTGTCCCAATTTCCCCATGCCCTGAGGCACAGAGGTATTGCAGTGGGTCCGTAGTGAGATGGGCTTTTTTCCTAAGAAGGAGGCTAAGGTAGGTGGACCTCATAGAATTCATCTAAAAGTAAAGATACTCTTTGACTTCCTTGGACTGGTTATTTTCTGCTGTATGCTGGACCCTTGAGACCCTTTGGCAGTATGAGAGGTTTTGTAGAATATTCCACCATCTAGTTCCCTCTTAGAATCCAAGGGGGCCTAGATATTTGCTGCAGCCCCACTAACTTACTGGGAACCCACCCAGGGAGAACATAAATATGGAATAGGGCGGAAAACCCTCATTTTTCTAGTTTTTTTGCTCATTGATTCCAGAAGGTCCCTCATCCTTACCACAAGTTATGTCCTGAGTTTTGGCTCCAAAACTTGGAAACTTGGTAAAAAAAAAAAAAAAAATACCACGTTTCTTGAATAAACTTGGTAAAACCACCAAGAACCAACAATGGGTTTTGTTTTGTTTTAAAGTAAAGGAGTAGGAATCCCTCGTACATCCTAGGCAACTACTCTACCACTGAGCCACATCCCCAGCTGCCAACACTGGCATTTCATTCATTCATTCATTCATTCATTCATTCATAAGGTGCTGCGATCAAACCCAAGGCCTCTTGCATGTTAGGCAAGCACTGCCCCCTACCCCCTCAACACACCAGCATTTTATATAAGGTTGCAGGGCAGGAGAGGACTTGGGTTCCTGCATGTTTAATATGATAAGAGAATAGCATTTATCTTTAAAGATAATACTTTAAAGAGGAGGAGGCACATGCTGCTACCCCAGGGAGGAAGAAATAGTGTTTGTTCTTGCGAGGTTGCTCTACTCAGAGTCCTACCTTATAAATATTGGGGATGGTTTAGGGTGCTAGAGTGCATTTAGCAGACTAAGAATGTGTTTATACTGACCGATTCCTGAAGGAAAGTGGTTTGAAATTTATCAAAGTGATAAAGACTGTTTGAATTTCATTTGAATTGTATTTAATGAACATTTTCCATAGAAGGGCAATTTATTTCCTCATTCATTTATTCTGCTTACATGTTGAAATTTTGGCTTCTTGTTTTAAAAGATGCAGGGGCTAGGGATTTAGCTCAGTGATTAGAGTGCTTGCCTTGCAAGCACAAGGCCCTGAGTTCGATCTCTGACACCACAAAAAAAAAAAGGTAAAAGATGCAAGTGGTTGTTTAGAGTGGTTTTAATTGGGTTTATTACATTTCTTACCAAATGCTCTTAAAAACAAATAATACACTGCACTAAATACTTGGGGGCAAACACGTAAGAGTGGTAGTTCTTGAGTTTCTTCTTTAAGTGTCAGTGCACCCAAATAATTTGGCCCGATTTTGGTACAAAAGAGTTATCACACTTTTTTGGGTTTTGTGTTTTATAGCAAAAAGCAAAACTATAGATTAGGGGTTTTTTGGAGGGAATGATACAGATATCAGTGAAGTTACGAGGTTTGATCCCGACTCTTATGCCCACTCGCTGTGTGACCTTCAGCAGGTTACTCAGAACTTCTGTACATTGGTTTCTTCATTAATTGAAAATGATTTTTTAATGAAAAATACCTACAGGTAGAGAGTGTTAAATGTCAAGCACTCAGAATAGCGCCTGACTTAGAGTAAGCCTACATAAAGTGTGAAACAATAGTATCATTTCCTGTGGGTTCCTGGGTGGTACTGATGAAGTTATCCAGGGCAAAGTACATGAAGATAGGTTCTGCTGTCACATTTTGGGGACTGGAGTTCTTGTATACTTTCTAGAAAATGCCAGTTGGCATGATTTCTGGAGAGAAATTAGGTACCGTACAGCTATTTTTTTGTTTTTTATTTTTTATTTTTGTACAGCTACTTTTTAACTCAGAAATTTCATTGCTAGAAATTTTCCCCAGGGAGAAGTCACAAATGTTTGCCAAATACCTGTATAAAAATGTTTTCTTCAACCCAAATGTCTTGGGAAAAGTGTATAAGTGAATTATGGCCCCCTCTTCAATTCTGCACAGTCTTGTGTTACCTTTAGAATGGGTGGGGCAGATCTGTACAAAGATTTCCAAATGACAAAGATGCAGTAGTGTCTGTGATAGGGATCCCCTTGGTGTCCACTAACATACAGCTGTGGACACCTGTCTCAGTAGATGGTTGTATATACTTATATTTGTTTTTTTCCTGTTAGGAACACTCCTACAAATAAAGACTGCATTAAACAGTTTTTAAGCAGGTATAGATTTGGTGGGTCTACTCAAACAGACTATGTGGAGTTTCCTTGGAAACTCAGTGAAAGCTAAAGTGATACATGGTTTCAGTTAGCGTGGGTAATTGCTCACATTTGCACACTAGTAAAGGACTCTGACTTTCCACTATGGTTCAAGAGGAGAGAGCAGGCTTGGTGCTATGTCCTGATGTGTAGTGGCTTCAGCGAGGCTGGGGCTTTCAGAGACAGCCATTCAGGAAAGGGAGAGAGTATTACCTTAGTCAGCCTCCTAAAATAAAACAGACTTCCTTTGCTGCTAATGGCATACCTTTCCCTTGTTCGAGGTCACTGGAAGAAAGCCAGTATGGATTCAAGAAGGTGTAAATTGATTTTTTAAAACACAGACATCTAGAACAAAGGTTTGGGCTACTGCATTTAATGAACAAAAAAGAATGCCATATTTTATTGATGCTAAGATGTACTTTTCCCTCCTGAGTATTAAAAATCCTGAAACAGGGGTAAGTCTTAAAATCAGTGGTATGAGAAAACATAGTTCATAGTTTTGTTAGCAACCTACTTTCTTTTCTTTGTGGTATAAAATGTATCTTATGAATCACTATTGTGTTAGGTTCAGTAAAAGCAGATGCTTTCGCCCCAAGGTGTTGGATGGGGGGCAGCCTTCATCTGATATTGTTTGGGGAGGGAGTGCACCTGGGGATTAAACACAGGGCCTTCAGTCTGAGCCATATCCCCATCCCTTTTTATTTTGAGATAGGGTCGCACTAAGTTGCCCAGGCAGGACTCTTAACTTGGGACCCTCCTGCCTCAGCCTCCCAAAAGTGCTGAGATGACAGGCAAGTTTCATCATATCTGGCTGAGAGTTTGTGATGAGCTTCAAGTCATTTATTTTGCAATTGGTTCAGATACCCCACTAAATTTCTTCAGAAGTTTAATAAATTTTTGGTAGCACAATGCTGTAAATCTTAACAAGGCTCATAATTTTAAATTTTTTTTACTTTTTTTAAAAATTAATTTTATTGCTACATTTTAGATAAACATAATGATAACATTCATCCTAGGGAATTTGTACCTGTATATGGTATATTTTGATTCTTCCCCTTCCTTCAACCTCTGTTCCCCTCCTTATTTACAAAAGCTTTGTTTCCATTTTTTCCTTCTATTCTCTTTCATAGTTTTTAAATGAAGGCTAAAATTTGACATACATTAATGATAATAATTCTCCCTCCCCCCGACCCGTAATGGGAATTCTTACTACTTTCTGGCTTTCTTTGGAAAGATGTTGTTTGTTGTTTTTTTTTTTTAATTTTTTTTTTATTATTTTTACCAAGAACATGTATTGGTACATTGTATACATAATGTTCATAATCAACATGGTTATTTTGTACCTGTACATGATACATCTTGCTTGTTGTTTGTTTTTAACCAAGTCTTTTTTCCATCTTATTCCGTCATCCTGTAGCCTCAGAAACCTAGAGCCTCTGCCTGCAGCTTCTTGAGAAAGAGGAGGGTTCTCGTGGCTGATGGCGATGCTGCCGCCTAAGGCTGGCACCACGGTGGCTCTGGTTTTCCTAGGTCAGCTGTGTTCCATTTGCTTTTGGCTTACTTTGAGGTGGTAGGAAGTTACAGCGTGGCTAATTTCTTGTCAGAAGTCAAATTGTCATCTCTCCAGACACTGCCTTGTGCAACTTGACCGAGTATGTTGGTAGAGACGAGAGAAGGAACAGTGGCTTCTGAAGTGGACTCAATCAAAAACTGGTCCTGGATAATGACATGTTCAAAGCATTAGCTAGCCAGAGCTGCTATAAACAAATAGATGCACAAATGCTGCCCAGGTGTGTTTCTGAAACAGACTGCATTTGCCATCCTAATTCTGGCTCTTCCAGAGGAACTAGCACTTTTGGTCTTCACCAGTTAGGCAGACACTGTCTTAGTTCAGCCTCAGACGCTGCTTCTAGATGCCTCAAAGAAAGTTCTTTTCTGAGCAGGAAAGCCAGGTAACAGCCTTTGGACTTTGTTACATGTTACCACCCTGCCCTGTCCTTTGGACTGTCTCTTGGTGATCTCTGCAGTTCCCCGTCAGCGAGAGAATCCCCGTTCCCCTTCTAAGTCTGCCCATATAGATCTGCGTCAGCTGTCTCAGTGGCTGCACAGGACCCGTAATTCATTTGTCCACTCTTTCCTTGGACATTAGGGTTGCTTCCACTTTCACTGTTACAGATGAGGCTGACAGCAGCATTCCTGAATGTCAGTGTTTTAGTTACTTTTCTCTCGTTGTTGGGACAGAATACTCGACACCCAAAGTTAGGGGAAGAAAGGTTTATTAGCTCACAGTCTGCAGAGGTTTCAGTCTATAGTCCGCTGGGTCTGAGGCAGGGCGGCATGGCAGAGCAGACGGGCAGCCAAGTAAAGTCAGGAAATACAAGGAATGTAGGCGGGGAATGCAAGCAAGCAAGGCAAACAAGCAGCTAATTAGCTTCTTCCTGTATCTTTTATCTAGGCTACCTGTCTCCTGGGCAGCCCGCACTCCCACCCCCAAACTCAGTCTCACATCCTTGATCCCAGAAGAAGTATGCCAAACCGATCAGTGGATCAATTTCGTAATCACACACTCTAGATCCAGCTATCTCTTACCACATGAGGCTTTGGGGGGACATCTAGACACAAACCATAACAGTCAGTTTCAGGCTTTTTGCTGTAAGGAGAAAAAGTTTGGTGGCTCCTCCTTATCCAGCTATGTGGGTGGCAGGAGCCACTTAGCTTAATGGGACTCACTGGTTTCCTGCAGATTTCACAGCAGGGCAATCTGCATACAGTGTGTCTGCCCTCCGCACTTCTCTCTCAGGCACTTCTGAGCGTCAGCAGCATGTCCTGGGGGGAAGGGAAACTGGATGGATAAAGTCTGACAGCGAACTCTTGTTCTTCTGATTTATACTTTGTTTGAGACATAAGGTCAGTGAAATTATGTAAGAGGAAGAAGAGTTATTAAGCTTTCTGTGATGAATTTTTTGTGTGGTTTATAGAAAAATGGTGGCTGAAATATGCTTCTCTTGTGCTCTCGCTGTCTCACTTGTGTTATACTTGGGGTGATCACAGGTTGAGTTTCTGTGGAACAATTAGTGTGCCCAGTGAGATGATGCATAACACTTTTGGTACTGTGTCTGGCACCAAATGCACACTCAGTAAATGACAGATGCCAAGGTACAGGGTCAGCTTAGTGGACACCTCCTCTCTCATTCAGCCTTTTGCTTGTTCCTCAGAGAACCACATTTTGGAAGATGTGAACAAATGTGTCATTGCTCTCCAAGAGAAAGATGTGGATGGGCTGGACCGCACAGCTGGTGCAATTCGAGGCCGAGCAGCCCGGGTCATTCATGTCGTAACCTCAGAGATGGACAACTATGAGCCAGGAGTCTACACAGAGAAAGTTCTGGAAGCCACCAAGCTGCTTTCCAACACAGGTGTGTGGACCATCTTCCTTCCCAGAGCTCACCTGACATACTGCCTGATAAGCCCCAGCCCCAAATTAGGGAAACTCAGCTTTTTTTTTCCTTTTCCTTTTCCTTTTTGGTTTTTTGAGACAAGGTCTCGCTATGTAGTTCAGTGTGGCTTTGAGCTCACTATATAACCCAGGCTGGCCTTGAACTTGCGGCAATCCTCCTGCCTCTGCCTCCTGAGTGCTGGGATTACAAGTGTGCACCACCACGTCTGGTGAAAACTTGGCTCCTGTCATAGGAGTCCTGGGTGGTACATCACGTATGTGTAAAGTTGGCCAGCCAAAGTCACGCCTCACAAGCACATTTCCTTCATGTGCATCTCATGGACTAATTCTGAACAGTATTTAAAAACAATAACTGAGTTAAGTCTCTCATTGGTGAATAAATGCTATTAAGGTAGGTCCCATCTTAAGCAAGGCCTCAAGTCAAGTCTCACTTAAAGTTCTCAAGCATCTAAACCCTATTTTACAGTCTGGTGAGAGACAAATAAGATGATTTAAGATTTTGTAAAATATTGCCTTTAATTTACTTCACCCATAAATACGGTTGGCATGGTAGCAGCAGCAGCTTTTCATCACGAGTCTTTCCTCTTCTGCCTGGCGAGGATCCGGGGAGGGCTGGTGGGATGCTGTCTGCTCGCCAGCACAACCTGCCCTGCCTGTTGTCTCCCAGTCATGCCGCGTTTCACCGAGCAAGTAGAAGCAGCCGTGGAAGCCCTGAGCTCGGATCCTGCCCAGCCCATGGACGAGAACGAGTTTATTGATGCCTCTCGACTCGTATATGATGGCATCCGGGACATCAGGAAAGCAGTGCTGATGATAAGGGTGAGTAACTGCATTCCAGACGTTTCAACAGCTTCTTATCATTTGCTAAACTTGAGCAGTGCATCATTCTGGAACTCGGCAGATGCAGTGGTGGTATATTAAAACAAGGAATCTAAAAGCTGTTAGAAGGAGATATATTTAATTATGTCATATAAACTGTTATTTGCAAGTTAAAGCCCAAACTTGGGCTGAGGAAGGAGGCTAGCACAAGAGTTGGTCTTGATGACTTGATTTAGGGCAAACAGTCACTTTAGTGTCAGACTTCCATTTTAATTACAGGGGAAACTACAGAAAATACAGATTCTTAAGTTAATTTCAGAGAAGATTTCTGAGTGCTGGTCGAAGTCGTTGTTCACATGGCGCACCATCTCGAGAGACGATGCTAGCTCACGGGGTGTCTGGGGTGAGGGGCAGGACACAGTGGTGCTGTGGTGCTCCCTGCCTCCTGGCTGAGTGCAAGTGTGACCTCTTGTGGACCTTAATTGGCCCATCTTCTCTGAGAGGGCAGCAGTTGTTATGGCTTGTGAGAAAGTCCTTGGCCCCTTCTGGCTTGCCATAAACAAAAGAGCTTCAGAAGCACCCAGCCCCTCCACCGTACATCTCCAGGTGCTGAGCCTGAGCCTCCCAGCTGCCTTTCTAGAGCAGTTGCCTCCCCTACATGCTGCTCTAAGCCTAGGCGTGTTGCCCTGTGATCGGAAGGCAGAGCTTGTGCCTGCTCTCCTCAGGGCTACCTGGGTGCCTGAGGTCTGTAATTGGGCCCTCCAGAGCAGCCTGTGGTGTGGCAGTGACCACCTGCTGCACTATCTATGCGAGGGAGCTTCCTTTACACCTTCACGGTTTCCTAGGCCAACTCCCAAAGGAGGCAGGGATTCAGCCCCACTGTTGTACTACCACAGCCTGGCCTGCAGAACCCAGCCAGGAGGTCAGCTGGAGATGGGCTACTTCTAAGGCAGTTATACCAGGCTGGTTCTGTAGAAAAACACTCAGGCAAAACTGCTCTTCTCTGTGGGGTGAAGAGGGAGAGAACTCGTGTGGTCAAGGCTCATGTGCTGGCTGCTCCCAAGGACGTGTCAGGGGTGGGGCTGGTGAGGCTTTTGCTTTTGTATTCCTGCTGCTGCGCTAAGGAAGAACCCATGTTCAGGAAAGGCCTGGAATGGATAAATACAAAGAAGCCAGTGGCTGTGAAAGGCTCCCCAGGTCATATACCAGTGGCAGTGCACACAGCTGTTTTTGCAAAGTTCTTTGCATGCTGGCAGACATACAGAAAGAAAATAAAAGCCCTAATGATACAGCAGTGTGGCTGGGTGTGTGAGGTAGCAGTGGTGGCAGTCAAAGTGGCTGGTAATGCAGTCATCCGGAAGATGCTTCAGGCCCCAGACCCCAGGCCTGGGGAAAGCAACTGGGGTTCCTTTTTCAGCAAGGCCCGCTGTCTCTCTGGGATGCAGTTTTGTTCTCTTAAATATGTGGCTTTGGTGGTTTTACTGAGATGAAACATGGGTAATGTCTCTGGCACAGGACCTGGCACATAACAACTTACCATGTTCTGTGCTGTGCTGGAACTGAAGAATGACAGGTCGTAACCTCCTTCTGGACACCTAGACATGAGAAGAGTGGACAGAACTATGTGAGAGGCCAGGGCGCCTGCAGAAGCAGAGGAAGGGGCTGTGGTTTAGCTCCCTGCCTACTGTCCCACTCTTGACCTGTTCCTTTCTTAATTAAAGAATCATCCTTCCCAGCTCCTGGGCCCCTTGGCTTCGTGACATCTTGTCCTCCCTCCCCTGCCTCGGCCTCACTCCCATAGCCATACTCTAGCCTCTTGTCTCCCAGCATTTGCACCCTGACCTCCATCTAATGCTCAGCTGCGCCTTCTGGCACGGTCACTCCCAGCCATCCTTTGAGTCCACCAGTGCCTTCCCGGGTTGGTCCTTTCTACCTTTCAGTCTGG
This sequence comes from Hystrix cristata, assembly GCA_004026905.1. Taxonomy (NCBI): domain Eukaryota; kingdom Metazoa; phylum Chordata; class Mammalia; order Rodentia; family Hystricidae; genus Hystrix; species Hystrix cristata. Next base: position 34,339 of record PVJO010004505.1, on the reverse strand, counting down.
CTCACATCCTTTAGCCACCTCCCATCCTTGCCTTGCAAAATGCAGCCCTAGTGAAGTCCCACTCCGCCGCTGTGCTCTGCAGATCCACACAGCCATGTCAGCCATGTTGATGAAGGCTGATGAGGTGATGACAGTGTGGGGGCCCTTGGGGCCTGGTAACAATCTCCCCACCTTGGCCCAGAGTCTAGGACCATTTTCTCCCTTCCTCTCCTCCTCCACCCTCCCACCCCCGAGCTGCCACCCCCCGGCTTTCTTGCTAGTTCCACTAAAGGTACTGATGCAGTTAGCATGTCTGTTCCCTGCTGCCTGTGCCCATGTCCCCTACTTTCCTCCTAGTGCCATAGATGTCCCTGTCAATGCTCCTGGCTGAGGCCATCCCCTCTGGTTGCCACAAGATCCCCTAGTAACCCCTGTCTCCTTTCTCTATGCATGCAGTTACTTCTCCCATCTTAAGAGGGGAAAAAAGTCTCTCACTCCTGCCCCCATGTCCTTTGCCAGTTTGTCTCTACCTTGTTGACACAGGTGGGGGCTGTTGGCCCCTCCTTTGTCCTGCCTGCACCTTGCAGGTGTATCAGAATGAGAACTTCTCTTGAGGTGACCCTCCTGAGCTCATGCTTGGGTAGTCAACTGGCCTGTGAGCCAGCTCCTGCCCCTTCACACAGTCTTTGCACATTGGTCGGTAGCAACACCATCTTCACTTGGTCATGCCCAAACCTTGAATTACCCTAGATTTATCTTTCTGTCACATCCTTCAGATCTGATCTCCAGCAGGTCTTACTGGAGGTCCTTCAAGTAGAGAATCTCAGCACAGCCCACCCTGCTCCAAGCCCCAGTGTCTCTCACCTGGACTCCTTCCTTCCATCCCTTGGATCCTGTGGTTTCCTTTGCACAGAGAGCAGCACAGTCCCTTTCAGCTTCAGTCAGATCATGCTGTTTCCCAAGGCGCCTGTATCAGTTTGTCCTTACACTGGCTTGTGAGACCCTCTAGCAACATACCCATCACCTCTCTCTCTTCATCTCCTCCTGCTTTTCCTGTGCTCTCCCAGATGAGCCTGAGATGCCTGGCAGTGAGCCAAGCCCCTTCTGTGGACTCCTGATCTTCATCTGGCACCCCAAACTCCTCCCCACGCTTCCTTGTGTTCCTACCAGCTGCCTCCTGAGGTCTCACCTCACCACCCGGTTCCCCTTCACTGCTCTGCTTACTCACAGCATGGGTCACTTTCTAACACTCCTGAGGGAAGATCGCTCATTCATGGATTGTGTGTGCTGCCACTGATTGCTTCCATCAGAGTACGTGTGAGAGCAAGAATCTAAAGTCTGTCAGTCGTTTGGTATCTTCAGGGCCCAGGACAGTGCTTTAGCACAACACTCAACAGACCTTCGGATGAATGAGTATAAGGAAATGAGTTAGTAGAAGGGATCCTGGGTCTGCGATGGGCTGGTGGGAGGCAAGGAAGTAGAGATGCTGCTGTGGGCGCTCCTTTGGGAAGCTCCTTAGAAACTCAGCATACACCGACACTGAATGACATCTCCAGCCACAGCATTAAGATCACCAGTCGTGGCATTGTGTTCATGCCATCAGGTCAGCAGGACTCCAGCATGTGGCTCTCCCGTGCCCTGTGTGACCCCTTCCCTCCCGCTATTTTCTCTTCATCTCAGAACCCAAGAGGCCACGGGTGGTTCTGCGGCACTTCTCCCGTGTCCTCCCATCTAAACCTCATCATAAGCCCCTGGACCAGGCTCAGATGGGGGCCTGAGGCCAGTGAGGGCCTCGCCTCACTGCCCTCCAGTCACAGGCCAGCCGGGCTGAGAGCCAAGCCCAGCTGTTCTGCCTGCTGCCTCCTTACCGGTAACTGCCAGGAGGCAACATTGTGCTTCAAGTCAGTAGCTAATCCAAAGAGGCTGGGAGTCTGTGCAAAAGAAGAATTTTATTTCATAATTAGAGCAAAGATCTAGAACCAGCCATCAGTCCTTTGGTATTTATGGAGCCTTTACCTGCTGACCTGGTGTATCTCCTCTTTTCCCTTGATAAAAGTTAAAAAAAAAAATAGGGCTAGGGATTTAGCTCAGTGGTTAGAGTGCAAGGCCCTGAGTTCAATTCCCAGCACCAAAAAACAAAACAAAGCAAAAGTTAATAAAGCTAGACATGATAGTGCATACCTGTAATCCCAGCACTGTGGGAGGCTGAGGCAAGAGGACTACAAATTCAAGCCAGGGCACCTTAGCTGCTTAGCAAGACCCTGTCTCAAAATAAAAAGTGTTGGGGATATAGCTCAGTGCAAAGACCCTAGGTTAAACCCCTAGTACCACCCCCACCCACCAAATTTTTAGAGTATATCGCTTCTTTTTACTCCTCAAAGCAGCATTTGGTATCCTAAAAGAAAGCTAGTACTATGTAATTATCTTTTTGTCCTAAAAGTAGGAAAGTTTAAAAAGTGAAAACCAGTCAGGCACGGTGGCATACACTTCTGTTCAGGAGGCTGAGGCAGGAGCATCACTTAAGACCCAGTCTCCAAAAAATAAAGAGGAAAAGTGCTGGTGTGGGGTCTGTGCATGAATGATGAGTGATTTTACCCACAAGTATATGGAACCTTGCATTTTAAATCCCAGAATTTTGGGCCTCCATGCTTTCTGTCAGGAGGCTCAATGTGGCCAAAGTGCTGCGTCTGACTCATGGCCTCTGTCTTGGTGGCAGACCCCTGAGGAACTGGATGACTCTGACTTTGAAACGGAAGACTTTGATGTCAGAAGTAGGACAAGCGTCCAAACGGAAGATGATCAGCTGATAGCTGGCCAGAGTGCCCGGGTAAGACATGCCCCTTAAATTGTTTTGCAGACTCTCTCTGGCCTGTTTCTCTTCTAGAAAAACACCGTGCATTCAGAGCACCATTTTCATCTCTCTTCCTCTGGCAGCAGGATTGAAGTTAACCTGCCTTCTCCTGAAGTGTCCTCAGCCCAAGCAGGGCTGGAACATGAGCCTCCTCAGCTGAGCCTGGAGGTGCTGGTCTTTGACAAAGCCCTGGGTCAGGAGGAGCCTAGGATCTGGTCAATGCAGCATTTGTTAAAAAGGATTGTGAAATTTGAAAAAGATTGCTGCCTTTGCCCGTTTCACTGATACCATGGGTATGAGCTATTTAATTATTCATGGATTCAAAAAAATAACAGTGGTACATTCAAGAAAACCAGTCAGAGCCATTGCATTCATCTGAGTCATTAAATCTTCAATCAATAGCATTTATGTTTTTGGAAGAACGCCAAGAAATATTTCTAAGGAGTCTATTTTTTCACTCCTCGGAAATCCGTCTCAAACAGCAAGCAGTCCCTTCGTCAGCCCTGCTCAGGCCTGTGGGCTGAAACTGGGCAGCAGGCTCTGAGCGCCCTGTCGGGTAGCTAGAAGATCTGGTCTGTTCCTCAGCATATTCTTCTGCCTTCTGGCTTCAGAATTTATATCCTACAGCCACTTCCAACTCACCCTGAAAACTTGGAAATATCCATTAAGTGCCCACAGGAGAAAGGGCTGCACGCATTCATTATCCCCTTCTTTCCTTTCCTGTCTCCACTGCAGGAGGCAGAGGATGAAACTTAAAACATTAAGTCAACCAGGTTCCATCCCTGCCCAGGTGCGATTGTGAAGTTTCCTGTTAGCCTTCTACCCTTCATATGCTGTTTTCCCTCCACAGTAAAGCTTGTTCTTGAAAGTGGGTCGGGAATTTAGGCTTTTAAACTTATGAGAGAAATGAGAAGAAATAGCCCTTCAGGCAAAATGAAACCTATTAAAGTATTATCCTACCTGTGTCATAGAGTACCTGTTGGAAATATCCTTGTTAATGCACTGTGAGAACTTCATATTCTCTTTAGGTAAGAGCTTTCTGTGCTTCTGATGCAGGCGATCATGGCTCAGCTTCCCCAGGAGCAAAAAGCAAAGATTGCAGAACAGGTGGCCAGCTTCCAGGAAGAAAAGAGCAAGCTGGATGCCGAGGTGTCCAAATGGGATGACAGTGGCAACGACATCATCGTACTGGCCAAGCAGATGTGCATGATTATGATGGAGATGACCGACTTCACCCGGTGAGCAGTGCCCTGTGCAGAGAGAGCTGGGATCTTCCCTGCGCTGGGCCGCTTTGTAGATATCTTCTGTTCTCACTTCTCTAACTGGCAGAGGTATCATGGACAAGGACCTTTATTCTCTTTTTTCCAGAGGTAAAGGGCCACTCAAAAACACATCAGATGTGATCAGTGCTGCCAAGAAAATTGCTGAGGCAGGATCGAGGATGGATAGGCTTGGCCGAACCATTGCGGACCATGTAAGTGACGGACTTACCCTGGGCCCAGCTGAGGGGGCTGTAATTACAGTGATCAGTTTTGTGGTCCACAGCACTCTGTCACTCATCTCTAAAAATTTCTAATTATCCGTGTCTTTTTTGGCAAGTCTTAGGAGCTGGACCCAGTTTGCATCAGAGCAAACCAAACCAGAGCTAAAACCAGCCTCTTCTGTTTTTATCATTTCAGTTCTGTCTTCAGAACTTCCACTCTAGCCAAGAGCTGCCTCTGTCAGCCCTCACACACTGGAACCAAAAGTGTCAGGGCTCGTATAAGAACCGGAGTCCTTTTGGTGGCCAGTGATTTGGAAGGCTGGTGTGCCTGCCCCCTTGAGACAGGCTTCTGTGTCCTCAGCCACCAAGCTTTATCCCTTTATTCCCACATTTGACTGGTTCCTACTTCCTGGAACTTCACAGCACACTTCCTGTGATGCACTTAAGAATTAGTTTTTCTCTGTGGTCCCAAATCCTCCCCACTCTTTTCCCTGAGAATCATCCAAACTCAGCCTCATCTGGGCTTTGGATGAATGACACCTGTCCCTCATAACTCAAGGCAAAAATTCTGCAGTCATCCTTAAACCCCTCCCACCCCAACTCCCCACCCCAAGACACAGCCCAGTAAGAGATGTGGTTGCTTCTCATGAAACCATCCAGTCTTTCCTGCCTGAAATCAGCAGCTTAATCCAAACAGCCAGGCCACCTGTCTGGCCCCCTGTGGTCTATCCTATTAGCTGCTGTTCCCTCCCCTCCACCCACACTGTCATCCTAAAATGCCCTCCTTGGGTGACTTCTTAGAAAAAAATCAGAAGTCTCCAGCATGGACTGCCAGCCTCACTTCACACCACTCTGTTATCCCCCAGGCTCACTGGGGAGGTCAGTACCGGAAACACTTCTAAGCCAGCCCTGGGATTGCCAGCCCCAAGTGCTGTTTTCCTTGCTTCAGTTTGTTTGCTTATCATTCACCTTTGCCTGATGTGACTATCTCCTGCCATCACATGCTTATTATGGGGCATCATAACTGGGCAGATAAGGTGCCACGGGGCAGAAGAGCCATCTATTTGGTTGGTCAGTATGCACAGTTCCGACTTCTGCATACCTGGCTGCTGCTTGTGGAGGCTTCGTCTCACCTTGTGGGGCCTTGGATTCCTCCCTGCTCACAGATTGCAGGTGGTTTCCCCGTGGTTAGAGAGTCAGTGAGAGGGTGGCTCGGGGTGTTCACTGCACACCCCATGCTGTACAGCACCATTGGCTTCTTGAGAGAACTTGCCTCCATCCCCAAGCAAACTTGGGGACTGCCCCACGTAATAGGACACTCATCTCTCTTGCCCTTTGCTCCAGCAAGAAGTGAGTTAATGCTACCCTGAGCCTCTCAGAAACAGCTTGGGCTTGGGGTGTGGTCTAGGCCTGGCCTGGAGGGCTACGTGCTCAGCTTGTTCTCCCAACAGTGCCCAGACTCGGCCTGCAAGCAGGACCTGCTGGCTTATCTGCAGCGCATAGCCCTCTACTGCCACCAGCTCAACATCTGCAGCAAGGTCAAGGCCGAGGTGCAGAACCTAGGTGGAGAGCTCGTCGTCTCTGGGGTGAGTGTCAGTGGTGAGGAAGGCAGTCAGAGAGGGAAGTTCCCTCTGTCTGCACACACTCCATAGCAGCACCAAATGGACGGGGTGCTGCACGGAAACCCCAGTTCCAGCTTGGTCCCTGAGGGCTGTGGGCTGGGGCTCCCCCACTTAACTGCATCTCTTTGTAGGTGATCCTAGTGTGGTTAGTAGCAGCTCGTGCCATTACCAGCACTGGCCACTAGCTGGGAAAAATAATTTTATACTTCTTACTTTAGAAATTAAGCCTATTCAAAAATTGCAAAGCAGACATAGGCTGCTTTCTCTAGACTCTTCATTCAGTGTCATAGCTATTCCTTTTCCTACTGATCAGGTCATGGGCTGGGCCCTTCTTACCTTAGACAGTGGAGACAGAATGTCTGTCTGAGTCCTTGCAGTTTATGTTAATCCCACAAGATTTCCTTCAAAAGCCATCTCTGTGCTCTTGGGCAGGTGCTGTCATGACAACAGTGGGGGCTGAGGTTCTGTGTCAGATGGGGGTGACCTGACTCTCTTCTTCCTTCATAATGCTGGTGCTCACATCTCTGCCATCAGTCATGGTTCAAAAAGGAGGCTGCCTGTCCCTCTCTGGTTTGTTTTGTAAATGAAAACCCCAGGGGTAAGAGGGGGTGCATAAGATGATAGCACCTTATGTATTTGTTATCAGTCCTTTTTTTCAAAGGATCTGAAACACAGGTGTCCCTGGGCTATCTGGATAAGAGCAGCCATTGTGAAGGCTGGGAGTGGTGGATCAGGGAGGAAGCATTTCTGTTGGGCCCACCTCACCTGTGCCTCTCTGCCTTGCAGGTGGACAGCGCCATGTCCCTGATTCAGGCAGCCAAAAACTTGATGAACGCTGTGGTGCAGACAGTGAAGGCATCCTACGTAGCCTCCACCAAATACCAAAAGTCTCAGGGGATGGCTTCCCTCAACCTTCCTGCCGTGTCATGGAAGATGAAGGCACCTGAGAAGAAACCATTGGTGAAGAGAGAGAAGCAGGATGAGACGCAGACCAAGATTAAGCGGGCCTCGCAGAAGAAGCATGTGAACCCCGTGCAGGCGCTTAGTGAGTTCAAAGCCATGGAGAGCATTTGAGTCCACACTTGCCAGCTGCCGCCCCTCAGGCTCCTCAGTCAGTTACTGTTCTGCACCCAGTGCATTTGCTAAGTAGAGAACTTCACACTCATGTTAGCTCCCAGGGAGAATGGCAGCCAGGTAAATTCTGCAAGGACGTACATACTTGTGTTTAAGTTGGTCACAAAATGCTTTTAGAATTCAGAAGCATATTTCTAGCTATATTTTTTATAAAGTTCCATAACCAAAGAGAATCCCACATTCACTTGTCAGTAGCACACTCGACCCTGTTGGGCTGCCTGCTCGCTGGGTGGCTCGGGAGCCAGGGGCCCCCACCAGCCCAGGGCAGTTGGTGTGCTGCTGAATGACCAAAGGTGATCCGAGGCAAGCAGCCTGGGCATCTTAGGAAACAGTCTTTGGAAAAGGAATGTTCTAGAGAGGTAGGTCTTCCAAGGGATAAACTATGTGAGACAGTAACACAGTGTATTGTGAAGAAAAGTGATTACTCTTTATGAAATGAAATGAGAGTTATAATGCATGGCTGCAGTTACTAATGTACTCTGCTGCAGGACATTCATAAAGTTGCTTTTTTCAGGTTAGGCTGTTGTGATGCCATAGTCGAAACTCCCCCCCCCCCCTTTCTTCCAGCTCCAAATGCAAATTTCATCATTGGGCTCATTCTAATGATTGCAATGTTTCCTGCCTTGGGCTTGCAGCTGAAGCCTGACAGAGTAGTTTTTGCTTAGGCAATAATTTAGACTTTACCTTATTTGTGATTACTATAGCAATTACTATGGCTACAAGGTATAATTTTGCTCTTATTTAAATTTTATGAATTTGTTTTTTACACTAACTTTTCTCAATAAAGTCCACTATGAAGCCAACACTAAGAGTCCAAAGTCATCTTTGCCATCAGGAAGAGTCACAGACTCGCCACAGTTTCTGCAGGGTCTCGCAGGCTTGTGCCACCCCAAGGGGAGGGCCATGCCCCTTGTCCTATTGAATGTCCCAACCTGTATCAAAACCTCAGAGAGGCTCACTCGACTCCCTCTTCCCTCAGCATTCAGCCACCCCGTGGAAATGGCTCCCTTAGAAATAGAAACCCTCCTTAGCCCCTTGTCCCTTCTCAGGAACATTCCCGCCATCTTAGGGAAACTCTAAAGAGATGGCTATGCTGCAGTTAGTCACTGTCTCCATTCTGGCCTCCATCCTTTCTACCATTCAGCTCCCATCTGGCCCAGTCTACTATTGTCCCCTTGGCATGTTGTCTGCCTTCCACACTGTCAAACAGACTGGCTCGCTCTTCATTGCCGTCTTAGCAGCCTCACCATGTGAGTAGCACCAGGGCAGCCATGTGTGGTGGCGTACGCCTATAATCCTCGACCTCAGGCTGAGGGAGGAGGATCACCATGAGTTCAAGGCCAGCCTGAACAAAATAGCACCAGGGAACACTCCTTCCTGAGTGCACCGAGCTGACTTCCAGTACAACTACTTTGGTTTTGTGTCTTCATGGGGTCTCCTCCATTTCCTATTTCTTAGGAGACACATTAGTGCTGGTTCTCTTCCTCTGTCTATACTTTCACTTCTGACTCAGACTCCTTTAAATGACCCAAATGCTGACTTGTCTCAGGAAGCCAGCTTGTACATCTGACTGCCTCCTAATCTCTGTACTTGGATGCCCAATAAGTATCTCCAGCTCAACCCTCCCAAGTGGCCCTTCCATCTGCTCTCCATCACCCACGCCCACCACCTTTCTCCCTGCTGTTGCCCCCCATCAGTGCTAGCTGGTACTATCAGGCCCCTCATTTCTATGGCCAGGCACCAAAAAATGAAAATTAAAAATATATGCAAGCTCACTACTTAGCATCACCTGGCCTAAGCCATCGTATCATTTATCTATTATTATGGACAAACTGCCTTACAATTCAGCATCTAAAATGTGTGTTACGTCAGAGAGTTCCCAGAGGTGGAGAAGCCAGGAGCAGCTCAGCTCAGCGGCTCTGATGGGGCGATTCTTGGTGGTTATGGCTGGCCGTGGGCCAGGGCTGGGTTTGCCTTCGAGCACGTTCCTCGGCTCTGAGCCTCACGGGCCTCTCCCTGTGGCAGTGCAGGATGAGGAGGCTGGCTTCTCCCGGAGGGAGCGACTGGAGAGAGTGGCAGCCAGATGGAAACCACGGGGTTAAAACCCAATCTGGACGGTGATGCACCATCACTCCTACTGTGTTTTCTCGGTCACGCAGACTCTTGCAGGTTTGAGTTCCAGGAGGTGGACCTGCCTGGCAGCAGCTGGGGATCCCTGAACACTTCATGTCCCACCCTGCGCCACCCTTCCAGCGGCTTCCGTGTCCCTCAGTGAAAGCCGCAATCCTCATTGGTCACAGCTGCTTTCTCCTCTGGCCTCTCACCATTCTTTGTCACTCTGCTTCTGCCCCTGATCCCCTGTCCTTCCTTGCTAAGCATGTTTTGCCTCAGCCTGCACCTTTGGATCTCCTGCCTGGAACACCTTCTTCAGAGAAATTCTGCTGCTTTCTTTAGCATTTTCTGCTAATGCCTCATCAAGAGTTAGCTCATCCGAACGACTGTCACATCCGTCTGCTGCTGCCCTTCATACTGCTGACCTCTGATCTCCATGGGTCTCTCTTATGCACTCTGCACATGCAGGCAAGAAGCTTTATTCTGTTCACTGCCGAGTCCACAACCCAGGATACCTGCACACAGAGGGCATCAAGAAACCACTGCTGCGTGCTCTCCAGCAGCCTCCTAGCCCCTCTCCCTTGCTGACTCTGGGACATTTTCACAGCTTTCACTGCCCTCCATTTGTTATACTCCAAAACTGTCCCCCAGGCCTGTCCCCCAGGCCAGCTGTCCTCAGCTGTTTCACCTGATATCACACCACACCACATCACACTACCCCCTCACTGGTCCCCTCCTGAGTTTAGCCTGGCCACTTCTAGCAGTGGCCAAGGCCCTGCAGCTCCCTGGGATCTCTGGGCAGGTCCCCCTGGCCTCCCACCATGGTCCTAGAGCCACATGTCTGACCAGGTCTCGCCTCTATAAGAGCCCTCTGGCTGCCCACTGACCATGCTGGCCATCTGTCTCACCTGTGTCCAGCACTAGGTTCTGCCATCTGCACCCATTCAGCCCTCTGAAGGCTTTTCCCAAAGCACCTGTGCTGTCACAGGAAGGCCATCGCAGCCCTCTTTCCCCCAGGCACCTACCTTTGCTGTGTCTTCATCCTGACCTTAATGTCATTATTTAGGAGTCTTGCTACACTGTCCAGGCTGACCTCAAACTCCTGGGCTTAAGCATCCTCCTGTCTTACTTGTTCCCGGGGCCTCTGCCCAATCCCCCGCCCCAGTGCCCCACCCCATGCCTCATTCACTGGAAAGCACATCCCTTCAAGTAACAGTGTGCATGTGTTCTGTTTGCCCCTAGCATTCAACAAATGCCCAGCATATGCTTGACCTCACCAATGTCTCACTGATTTAAACCCACTCAAAGATACTGGAGGGCAAGAAGCTGGCAACTGGAGAGGCACTAGAGGGCTTGGAGAGTGCAAGCTGAGGTTCGAGTGTCGCCCAGAACTCCTGAAACTTGTCTGTCATCCTCACAAGCCGCACAATCTAACGTAGCACGGCCTGGGCAGAAGATGGGGAGTGTGACTCTGAGGAGGTGCTGGCTCAGCGCCCCTGGCATCCACTGCTTCTGGGCCAGGCAGACCCAGCCCTGCTCTGACCACCCTCAGTGACCCCTCCCTGAATGAGGCCCGGGGGCGGTGAGGGTCAGAAGCTGATTGTCCCAGGTCCTTCCATCCTGTGGCACCTTACAGCTTGCCATACTGTCACCTCCACCTGCACATCTGCTCCTTCCTCCAGGCTGGCTGTGCACTTGCCTCTGCCGCTAACACCCTGCAGGGTGCCCAGTTCCCAGCCCATCTACCCCCTCTCCACCCAGGCCACGGCCACCTCCCCACTGAGGGAATCGAGGCAGCGTCCATGTTCAGCCTTTAACTCTATCTCCCCATTTCATCTGCACAGCTAGAAAGGTGTCCGTGCTCCTATGACCCCCTAAGCTTCCCGGCTGAAGAAGTGGACTCAGAGTGACACCCTCACCCCAGTCAATTTCGGACTCAGCCCTCTGACGCCCTGAGGTTCCAGCATCGGGTCTGGAGCCCTCAGTAGCTGGGATGTTGGTGGCAGCTCCTTCCTTCCTGCTGCACCACCCCAGATTTCCAGTTCCACACCCTTCTCCATGCCTGCTCCTCTGCCCCAGCGCATTCTCCTCAGGTCTCTGGTGCCGGTCCCCTGGGTGCAGCAACACTCCTTTATTATGCACTTTATGACTGTAAAAGAATTGCAACACACAATTTACAAATAATATTAAGATCTGTGATACTCTTCACTGTAAGTCTCACCTAGCTGACCTATTCTCGAAGGTGTTTGCTGATTTTTGCTGCACTCTTGTATCCACAGCCAACCTGTGGTTGCCACTGACAAACAAGTGTGATTGTGACATGAACACTGCTGGATATTTTCATTCACCTTAAGGAGTTAAATGGAAGTGAAACAAAAACATATGCTGGGATTGCACTTGTTAGTAGGCAACTTCTTTGCTGAATCAGACAGCAATTATCAAATATTGCAAGACAGTTTTCTCCATTTTTAATGCTACCGACAATGTTACTACCATAAACACACATTTTTTTTGGTTTTTTGAGACAGGGTCTCACTATGTAATCCAGGCTGGTCTTGAACTATGTAGCCCAGGCTGGCCTCAAACTTGTGGTGATTATCCTGCCTCAGCCTCCCAAGTGCTGGGATTATAGGTGTGTTACCACCATGCCTAGCTAACAACATGCCTTTAAATTTAATAGGCATTATCATTTTCTTCATTATTTAAATCCAGACTATCAACAAAATAAGCCTAGATTTGTAGCTTATCCCAATTCTCCTGGTATAAATACAGCCACCGCGTCAGATTCTAAACCAGTGTGCAGCTGGGTGTGGAGCTGGGGACAGCTGGTGTGTGGGCACAGCAGAGCACAGATCCTGGTGAGAAGCAGTAACCAGGAAAGGGGAGTCTTCTGAGTTAGTACCTTTGTAAAATTTAGGTTGGAATTTACATGTAGTAAAATCCATATTCGGCTGTACAAGCCTATGATTTTGACAACTACAGCCCCAGAACTCCCACCGTAAGCAAGATTCAGAAAGCCTCACACCCAGCCCCACATGCAGGCCCTTCGTGGCTGGTCAGGACATCCTTACCTTACATCTCGTACAAGCTTCTTTCCTACAGTTCTGCAATTGCACGTCACTCTGAGTAGCCCAGCACTCATACCACCCACCTCCATCCTGCTGACCATGGGCATCACCCCACGTCCAGTGTATACACGCTGAGGACACCACCTGCCCGTCACACAGGTGCCACCCTGGCTATCAGGTCAACTGTCGCGGTATCACAGGGACTACGTGCAAGAAACATTTTATTTGATAATGACCAAGATGATATGCTGATATGCTGCAGAGAAGTTGTGAAGTCCTCCCTCTAAGTGAAAAGGCAAAGTTCTCCACTTGATGAAGGAAGGAAAAAATTCATAGGCTGAGGTTTGCTAAGCTCTACAATAAGAATCAATCTTCTGAGAAATAGTAAATAAAAAGATACTTGTGCTAAATTTGCTGTTATGCCTCAAAATAGCAAGTTACAGCCACAGTAAATGCCGAGTATTTCACTGATAGAAAAGGCAGGCTGGGCATGGTGGCACACACCTGTGATTCCAGTGACTTGGGAGCCTGAGGCAGGAGGATCACAAGTTCATGGCCCAGCCTGGCCAACTCACAATGATCCTCTTGCCTCAGTCTCCCAGGTGCTAGGATTAGAGGTATGTGCCACCAGGCCCAGCTTCCACAGGATTTTCTACATTAGCAATCCTGTCATCTGAGAATATAGCTTTATTTCTTCTTCAATCTGTATGCTTTTTATTTCATTTTCTTGCCTTAAGGTACTGCCCAGATTTCTAGTACAATACTAAAAAGGAGTTAGGAGAATAGACATTCTTGCCTTGTTCTCAATCTCAGAGGGAAGGAATTCAGTTTTCTGCCTTTAGGTCTCATGTCAGATGCAGGGTTTTATGTAGTTTCCACTCATGAGGCTAAGGACGTCCCCTTCTATTCTGAATGTGTTGAGAACTTTTATTATGAATGGATATTGGATTCTGCCAAGTTTTTCTGCATCTGTTGAGATGACTGTACGGCCTCTTCCTCTTCAGTCTGTCCATATGGTGACTTGAGGTCATGCAGTGTTAGTGTTCTACACCTTGCTGCATCTGATTTGCTGATGTCTAATGGGAGATTTCTGCACTGAGGATATGGATACCTTTCCCATGGCCTCCAAGACCTCCTCTCCTATCGCCTCCTGGCCCTCCTTGGTCTATAGCACGTTTTTCTCACAGTATTTTTGGTATTTGTATCTGTGATTCTCACCTTGTGTAATGACTTTGGAAGTGTTTTGTTTTTTTCTGGAAGAAATCATGTAGCATCTGTATAATTTGGGAGAATTTGCCAGTGAAAATATCTGAGACTGGGATTTTCTTTGTGGGAAGCCTTTAAACTATGAATTCAGTTTCTTTAATATATACAGGACTTCAGAAGTCATTTATTTGTTAAGTTTTAGTAGTTTGTGTTTGTGGCAGGAAGAACAATGAGTCCTCAAAGATGCCCACATCCCCATCCCTGGAAGCAGCAGCAGCTGTGTCACATGCCCAACAAAGGAAATTAAGCTCGCACATGAACTGAGGTTGCCAAGTGACTGGTTTTAAGATAGAGAAATGACGGTGAATTATCTAAGTAGGCCCCATGGAATCACAAAGGCCCTTAAAAGTGGAAGAACAAGGGCCGGCAGTTAGCTCCATGGTGAGAGCTTGCCTAGCATGCCCAAGGGCCTGGCTCCAACCCTTGGCACACCAGAAAAAAAAAAAAAAAAAAAGGGAAAATAGAACAGAAGTGTTCAGAGCACTTGCTTTTTCTGGCTTAGAAGGTGAAAAGGTCTCTGAGGAAGGCAAAGAACTTCCTCTAGACACTGGGAAAGGCGGAAACAGACCCTGCCAGAGCCTACAAAGAAGTGCAGCTCTGTCTGATGCTGAGAACTGTGTCAGACTTCGGAGCTATGACAAAATAAATTTGGATGTTTTAAGGCACTGACTGAGTTCATGGTGATTTGTTACAGCAACAATAGAAAACCGATACAGTGAAAAACCACTTTTCCATCACTTCTACTATCACACTGATTTTACAGCTTACTTATCGAGAGCTGCTTGTAGTATGTTCACTTACTTTTTAATGTCTGTGTCTACAGTGCTGTCCCCTTTCATTCTTGATGGTGGTGGTGTGTGTCTTCTCTCTTGTCCAAAGAACCATCTTTTAATTTCACTGATTTCCTCTAGTTTATCCATCTTTATTAGTTTCTACTCTTCTTTATTTCCTTTTCTTCTCCTTGCACTGGGTCTTTCTCTTACTAATTTTTATTAAATTACCTTTGCTTTTTAACCTGTGATTTAATTGTAGGTTTATATAATTTAATTTTTAACCATGGCTGTGTTCAACATGCAGCTCACCAGGCTTCTGACCCCCATGCCGCCCTCGCGCAGGGACCCAGGCCCCTCTCATCCCGAACCCCTTCCTGAGGCACTAGACTCTGGCCCCAGTTGCCTGCTCAACGTCCCCAAGTATCCTATGGACACTTCAATATAAACACATCCAAGCCATGCCACTGCCAAGTACCAGGCTTTCTCTGTCTCTTCTGCCTTCCCCTCTTTTAGAACTTGCACCTCCACACAGTCCTTTACTCAAGCCCAAAGGGAGGCTTCATCTTCCCTTCCTCTTTCCTCACCCACCAGTCAGGGTCCCTCAGCTCTCTGGTGCACAGAGGTGGCGCTGGGGCCTTCCAACCACCAGCTCTACCATCAGCCTCTTCTCACCACGCACAGCCCCAAGTCTCCCTTGGCTGTATGTGCTGCTCTGTCTGCTTACCTGAGGGCAGGGAGGACGCTGGGAACTCAGTCAGACCTCTGCTGGCAGCAGTCCTTCCGGAGGCAGGCTTTCCATACCCTAGATCAGCTCCTGGTAGTTACGGAGGTTGCAACAAGGGCTGTGGGGATGCCTAGCCCCAGCCCCACCCCACTATCACCCCAAAGGCCCTTGCATAGCCTCCCCCACAACACTGCACATTTTTGCCAGCCCCACCGCAGGCCTGCATCTGCTCCATAAGCTCAGTGTTCACCTCTGCAAGGACAGCCTTGGTCTCCAAAGTCCGCCTTTCCCTTTCCCCAAATTCACCCACAGGGCCTGTCTTTTGCTGCTGGCCTTGGCCAGCCCCAGCATGGCCTTTCTGAACCCTGCTGTGCACGGACACAGCAGCTCTGCCATGGCTCATGCCTCCTCCCACTGCCTGACGCAAAGGGCGTGATTCCCTGTGGCCTCACACGACCCCACTGTCCTGGCTGGGCTCAAGCTGTGTGACCTAGGCCACTCACTGAGCCTCCCTCGGGCACAGAGGGGCCTTTTCTCCTCTGGAAACTGCCCCCAGGGCTGTGAGAGGCTCTGAGGGATGACAGGCAGGGGAGCCTGATGGCGGCAGACGCCAAGTCTGGTCCCCGGGGCCAGAGCCTAATGCGCCCCACCCTGGGCAAGTGCTACTCCACAGTGCCTGGGGCCCTGCTTCCCAAAGGCCCTCCTGGGATTGGCTCTTGTCACATGCTTCCTGGGTGTTGTGCTATGAGGTGAGCAGGAGAGGGGCTGAGAAGAGCCAGGAAGTGGACTGCAAGGAAACAGCCTACCCACTTACCCCTGTTTTCTCTGGGCCTCAGCTTCCCCTCAACTCTATGGAGCTGAGATGTCTACAAATGAGACCTGCAGCCAGAAAGAAGAGAGGCCTGCCCCACACTGGTCTTCCCAACTTGCCTTCTGGAGGGGGGAGGGGCTGCCTGAGCCAGCAGGAGCAAGCCTCTGGTGCATTGGGAAGGGCTGAAAAACAAACGCACCAGAATACAAATCAGGAAAGCCCAGAGCAGGGGTTGCTATGGCAACTTGCAGCAGACTCCCGGCCTGGCACTCAGCCTCTCTGGGCTGGGGGTTGGGACGGCCAGGCTGGCCGCCCCTGCCTGGAGGCTGCCTCCTTGGCCTCCTTGCTACTAGACATGGGCAGGAAGGGCCGGCCTGGCTCACCTGGGCTCCCACTGCTGGCTGCAGTCTGATCAGTCTTCTCCCAGAGTGAGACCCACACCCAGGGTCCTCCGAAGTCTAACCAGTCCCCTGGCTGAGCACCAGCCGGAGCTGCTCTTGGACTTCACCGGTGCCACTGGCCTTGAAGGGGTTTCTGGAGCATGGGCAGAGGGAGCAGTGAGACTATCCTCCAACCTCTCCTCACAGCTGGGGTGCGGAAGGGACAAGCAGCTGTTGGTATTGCTGTAGTGCTTTATGCAAGTTGTCTCTCACTTAAGGGCTTTCCCCTCTGGAAGATGAAGAATAAGCCCAGAGAGGTTAAGTGACTTCCCAAGGTCACAGAGCTACTGCATAACAAAGAGCCAGAGGCTTCCACCTACTGAGCCCTTCCCATGGACTCCTGGGACTGACTGTCAGGACGTCACTGGGGGCCTGTCACCCACTGACCCCACCAGCTACCCTCGGGGCTGCCCAGACACAGCCCCAGACACAGGGCTGAGCCGGGTGTGCACAGACACGGAGACAGACCACGGCCTTCATGTCCTGTTTAATAGCCAAGCCAACCCTGCCCAGATGAAACTTACACTCCAGGAGGGAAATCTTTCCTCCTGCCTGATGCCCTCTCTTGAGGAGTCCACCCAAGCAGGTGTCCCCTGGTCTCGCTAGAAGTGTCCTAGTCCCAGTCCTGGTATCAGGGCAACAGCCTCATCTCAGCTCCCTCAGTAAGCTGTTGATGGAGCCCAGAAGTTCCCGAAAGTAGCCCTCGTCCTCGCCTTCTTGGAGCTCCAGGGTAGCCAGGGCCTGGTACTCAGCCTGCAGGCTGGCCAGGGTCCGGCTGAGCTGGGGGTTCTGACGGTAGTGGTCCCGGCAGGTGGCCAGGAGGGCACCCAGTGTTTGCAGCACCTTCTCACGGGCATCGTGTTCAGGCAGCGCCAGGAGGTGGGCTGTGATCTCACACCAGCCCTGTTCCCGCAAGCCTGGCAGGAGGTGCACCTGGCGGTACTGCTGCAGCTTCTCTGGGGACGTATCCTGGGTCAGCTCGGCCTCCTCCTCAGCAAACATCTGCCGTCCACACAGCCAGGCACGGTAGGGTGGGGAAGCAGGGAGAGAACACAGAGAGCAGCCCGTTTACACCAGGCTAGCTCTGCCTCAGGAGGCCGACCTGTTTTCTCCATGTCCCATCCATCCACATGTCCACACTTCTGTCCATCCACCCAACAAAACTTATCAAAACGCCTGTGTACTGGGCTGGGTGTTGGAGAAACCAAGATGGTTATGTAGTCCCTGTTCCCAGGGTATGGCAGGAAAATAAAAATCCCTGAACAGTATGAGGAGCTACACCTAACAGTGCAGTGTGGGGGCAGATGGCCAGGCTCAACTGCCTGTTCCATTTCTGACTTGCTGAATGAGTGTGAGCTGGTCTTCAGTGAGACCACGGCCATCATCTCTCACGGGGAGACACTGGGGCCCCTCTGGGATGCGGGGACACTTGGTGGAACAGTGGTTGCTCAGCCAGTGCCCAGATACAGTGCATACTCTACAGACATGAGCTTCAGTGTCAAGTAGGATGGCAGCAAGTGTCCGCTTCATCAGTATCACCACCCCGCTACAGTACCAGCAGGAGTCTTGGGTTAATAGCAGGTGTCCAAAGGGACAGAGTGGCAGGCCAGTTCACACAGGGGGATCACTACAAGCCAAGGCTGGCCTCAGTCTGAAGAATGGCAGGTGGTTCTGGGTGAAAAGATACAGTGGTCTGAGGGACAGAACACAGCTCTGGGGTGTCTTCCTTGGAGGGTGGCCTTTATGCGGAGGGACAGGGGAGTTGGGGAAAGTCTGGGCTGCGAGTCACGGCCTATAACTGCAGATGCAGAAACACAGCCCTACCAAAAGAACCTGTGGGAACCAGCCCTGCAGGCTGCCAGTCAAGAACCCAGCTTATTTCAAATGCCAAGGAAGGCTGTGGGGGTTTCCCATATAGCTGCACTAAACACACTCTGAGAAGGAAGCAGGAAGCCCTGCCCGACCCCAGGGGGGACTGAGAGGGTGGCCATGTGGGGCACCTGATGACACCACAGGCACAGAGGGCCTTAGGCTAATGGCAGGAAAGGCTGTAGTCTGACTTCCCATACTATTTCTAAATCCTGTCAGTTCCCCCTCCCAGTCTTCTCTCTGCCCTGCTCTGAGCATTCTGCTTCTTGCAGGACTTATGCAGCCCCCTCCTCCAGCTCCTACCCTGCTTCCTCCATCCTCTGATGGCTGCCAGCCCAAACCCTTCACAATTGGCTGGTGTTTGTTTGGCATGGTACAGGGAATTGAACCCAGGGTCTTTGCACTGAGCTACACCCCCAGCCCTTATTTTTATTTTTTGAGACTCAGTCTCCCTAAATTGCTAAGCTGTCCAGGCTGGGTTTGAACTTGTGATCCTCCTGCCTCAGCTTCCCAGAGTGCTGGGATCATAGGCATGTGCCACCACACCTGGCTACAAACTGGCAGTTCCGACGATAAGGACTAAACCCCTTCCCTGGGACTTTAAACCCTCCCTGGGCTTGGCCTTGCTACCCCACAGCCTCCTCACTCTGACCCCTGTCATGCCACCTTTTCTCTGGGGCCTTCAGAGCTGTGTCTTCCCTCCAGGTGCATTCCCATGTGACAAACCCCAGGGACCCCTCTTCCCCTCAGAGCCCAGCACCACTGTGTCCATCTTCGCCGGCCAGAGGCTCCTAAGTGCTGGGAGGGCAGGGGCTACGGACTGCTTTCCCAGCAGCTGGCCCAGCCCTGGGTAGAGCGGGTACCTAGTTAGCTCTGGGCTCACCATCCAAGGAAGGTGCCCGCCCCTAAAGGAGCCCGATGGCAGGACAAGGTCTCTTGGTAGAGACCCATCAACAGGCCACAACACAGAGGAGGCAAAGTGTAGCGCCCAGCCCACGCCAGAAGGGACAATGCACAGTCACCATGGGAATTCCTTACTTCAGATGCCGTCTTCAAACACCCACACCTTGGGGCATATAGCACCCCCACAGGTAAGGTGATGCTCTGTCATCTTCAGGCACCTTGGGATCAGCCTGCAAGTTAGCTACCTCTTCCCCTTAGGAGCCGTAAGAACAGAGAGGCCCTGACTGCCTGGAGCTCAGTATGGGGCAGCCCCCAGTCCTGCAGCTCCCTGGCTGAAACAATCCCCTCTCATCCTCTCTGGAAGAAGATGGCCATGTCTACACTGTCTGCAGAGAGGCCAGGCCCTCCCTCATCGACCATGACCCAACTCCAGGGCTGGAGGCAGCAGACACATAGCCCTGAAACACCAGAGAGAAGAGAACAGTTTCTCCCAGGAAATGCTGATGAGTATATCGTCCACCAGGCTCACTGGCCATGCTCAGGCTATCAACTGTGTCCGAGCCTTACTAATTGGCTCTGAGCAGCAGAGGGCTGCCTGCTGTTCTGAAACTGGATTTCTGCAGCAGGGGTGGGGTGGGGGGGGAAGAATAAGAGATGAGACAGACAGAGGCAGAGGGAGAGACAATACTGACAGAAAGAGGCAGCAACAGACAGCCGACCCTCTGCCTGGGGAGAAGCCGGTGTGAGTCTAGGCTGAGCAAGAGTCAAGAGGAGAGGGTGGCCGGCAGCCTCAACACTGGGCAGCGCAGCCAGGGCTGCCGGCCCTGCTCTGCCAATCAGCGGTCAGCTGTCCTGGGGAACAAGTGGCCCAAGAGACACAACTGCGAAAGCCCTGCCAACATACTCTGCAGCAGCTGAATTACGAATCCAGGATGGGCTGCTTCTCTCTCCTCCTTAATTAAGATGCTTTTCAGGCTTTCAAAGACTGAGGTGGGCTGAGCCCAAGTCTCCTCCCAGCTAGCAAAGCCACAGGGTCCCTGAAGTTCTTGAGGGGTGAGTGCTGAGCCTTGAGCCAAAGCTCCCACAGGAGGCATCTCCAGGTGCCTAGAGCCGTAAGAGTCAGCACCATTCCAGAACCTGGCCCCTGGCTGCTGTGATGACTCCATCGCACCTGCTCCTCACCTACCCCTCCATGCTCTTCACTCCATGAAGGCCAAACCTGGCCGTTCTGGCTCTGAGCCACGAAGCGCCCCTGCCTGCACACTTGGCCCCAGCCATGGCCAATGCCTCATCCTGCCTCCTCTTCTGTAGCACTCAGGGTTCAGCTGAGGTGTCACGTCCCATAGGACACCTTCCCTTGATGGTCCAAGTTTCTTCAGTCCATCAGTCATCCATCTGTCTGTCTGTCCATCCACTTGTCTGGACAGATAGGTGGACAGAGAGATTTAGGAGGGGCAGGGGTGGAACAGCCAGAAGTAAACAGAAAGCAAAGGGATGGGGAGGGAGGGCAGGTGTGGCCACTCACCTTCTCGGTGATCAGGTCATAGAGCAGGGTGACCACGCGCACAGCCAGTACCTCCATGCTCTTCTGCTGTACTAGGCCCTTGAGGACCTGCAGGCCCCCCAGCTTCAGGAACTGCTGCTGGGCATAAGGGAAGTGGCGCAGCAGGGAACACAGTGCAAACAAGACCTAGGAGGCATAGGTCCAGGACAAGTGAGGAGTGACACACAGCCAGCCTGGCCCCAAGGCCCATAAAAGGCAGCCAGACCTGTCCCAGTGACCCAGCCCGCACCCATTCTTCCTGGTCCCCCCAATACTCTTGAGTCCAGTTGCACCCCAGAAACCAGGACTGTGAGAGTCAAAAGGGACTGCAGCTAAACGTTCAACATCACCATGGGGACAACTGGTGGGTAAAACAACAGCCCAGGATGGGGAGCTAGGGGTGGTCCATGGTGCTCTGCTGGAGCTGCACCCAGGTGCCTGGGCCCCCAGGCACCCTGACACACTACCATCTGCTGCAGTTGTATGTGACCTTTTCCCCCTGCCACTTATCAGATGACTCTCAAGCCCCCAAGATGGCATGCACTGCAAAGGGCCCCACAGATGTGCTAGGCGTTGGGCAGGAGGAACAGGCAGAAATTTACCTTTTTCTTAGCAGTGAGGGGCTGCTCTGTGGCCAGAATGACCAGTAGCTTCTGAAGGGCTCCCCCTTCAATGGCCTCTACCTGGACCTTCGGGTTGCTGGGGGAGGAAGCAACGGAAAGCGTGACTATTCTGCCACACAGGGGTCATGGGGGAAAGGGATCTGACACCACACCAGTCAGGAGCATGAGGAGCAGTTCCCACCTAGGACAAGCTAGAACTCAGCCGGGGAGACAAAAACTAATGGACACTGACAATGTAAAGCATGAATGACAGAGCTGATGGTCCCATGCCAGCCTACCAC
Organism: Hystrix cristata; assembly: GCA_004026905.1. NCBI lineage: Eukaryota > Metazoa > Chordata > Mammalia > Rodentia > Hystricidae > Hystrix > Hystrix cristata. The sequence goes on along the minus strand of PVJO010004505.1, from coordinate 12,857 downwards.
TCCCAGAAGCCTGCAGGCTGGGGAGATCTGGGAGGTGAATCTCCTCTCCATTGTAAGGTTATTCTGCCACTGAGGCAGTCTTCTAAGGTGCTACTGCAGTGTCCCTGCCACAGGAAGACTTCCTTGCTGCTTACAAGTGGTGCTGGATGGCCTTTCTGCCATGATCCCAGGAACATCACATACTGGGGGGCACTAACTGATGGGTCTGTTCCCCCTGGGTTTGGGGCTCCTCAAGGCTAGGGCCAGGGTCCCCTTTCTCTCCTCAGGCAGCATCAGACAGCATGCAGTATACATGTATGGGAGGAAGGCAGGTGGGAAGCACAAGACCCAGGGAGCTTCTAAATGCCAAGGCAGGGCCTCACACAGGACCACTCGCCACCTGCCCTCCAGACTCTACACGACCAGCTTCCTGTCCCTGGATTCTCAGTGCCCAGCACAGACTCTGCCACATCACAGGGCCCTGCACAACAGGGAATGAATGTACAAACACATGTCCAACCAAGAACATGCCAACAATCAAGCAGGCCACACTCAAAACCCAGTGCTGCCTCAGGGCCTCCTCTGCCATGCCTGGCTGGAGGAATGGTGATGGCATTAAAACAAACATCTCGGGCCCAGCCGTCCTGGTGAAGGGTGGGTGGCCCTCCATTAAGCAGGATACCAGGGCAACCACCATGGCTGGGATCCCTAGCAAGTTACCTTTTTGTTGGCCCTTGCTTTCTAAGGTCACATAAATGATCAATTAAGGAGCACATGCCCAAGAGAGACCTGTAGTTTGGTCAGGTCCTCAGGGGAAGTCAAGGATCCCCAACTCATCATCCCACTGATGAGGGCCCAGAGAGGACACAGGACAGGCATACAAAAAACCTGAGGCCAGTAGCATGTGAAGGGCTAGGACAGGCATCAGTGGCTGTCACACCCACCCAAACAGCCCCTAAAAGGTAATAAGGTTTACCAATGTGTCTGGAAGTCTTCGGCTGCCTTACATTCACAGAGCCACAAGTTCCACCCCAAAGCACCTGTTCCTCTTAACCCACTCCTCCTAATTAGGGAGCCCTCGAAGGATCCTGGATGGCATGGCTGCCTCCCCAAAGCTCAGCAAAAAGAGAAGGTAGAGAACAGGAGAGATGGCTCGGCATGCAGCAGGTGCTCCCAAAAGCAGCCAAATGGAGTGATAAGGGGCCTGAGGCACTCCCAGAAGATGGCCTGACCCTTCTATTCCTGCCAGGAACCAGCTCAAGGCTCAAAACAGACTGGTACACAGAACCACAGTTTTCGTGCTGTAAAACAGAAGGATCATCTCCCCCTGTACCCTCCGCTCCTCTCACCAGAAAGGACAAGGTTGGGGAGCTGTCCATCGGCAACTCCATCCCTGGACCTGGGGAGCAGCCTGGGGTGGCTGGAGCCCTGGGAAAGGGAGGTTGACAGCTCTTCTCAAGGAGACCTGACATGGGGGGCCTGGAAGCAGGGCCTCTCCCTGCCACCTGCTCCGCCCCCCAATTTGAGAAAGGCAGATGCTTCATCAACGCACGAGCTAATTAGTGCCGCCTCTGCCATCATCTGCCTGAGGGACGCTCACCCACAACAGGCAGGTTCTAGGGGAGAAGACGACCATGCTGTGAAATTCATACAAACATCAAATGCTGCCTCCCAAAGAAGGAGGGATGCAAGGCCTGACAGTGCATCAGCCTCAGGGAGCCCTGTCCCCACAGTCTCACGAAGCAGTGAAGACAAGGCCCCTTCAAGACCACACACAAAGCCTTTTACAGCACCATCATCATGACTTCAGTAAATCGGCCAGGGCTGGGCAGCCAGAGCTTGTCCATTTTGTACACTGTCACCAGTACAGACAGAAGTTGTCCTCTTTAAACAGTGGCTGGCAAGAACCAGGAGCTGCCTGCAGCCATGCCAACAGCAGCCCACCCTCCCTCAGGCAGACACCTACCCTCTCCAGGGAGGGCAGCTATCCAGAGTAGGAGAGAATGGATTTCAAACACAGGGGATATAAACCAGAGAGAAAGAGAGAGCCTGAGGACCCCTCATAAACTGCCAAAATCACTTTCATAGGCAAGGAACCCACATTTTCACTTGCAGCAGAGCCCCAAAGGGCCTGGCTGTACAGGAGGGTAGAGCAGGACTGTGTGCTGAGCACGTGCCTGTGATGGGTGCAGCCTTGTCAGTCTGGCCCTGCACCCTGCCTGGCCTTTTCACCAAAGCAGCTCAGACAAGGGGCTGCACTAACACTGGGTCCTACAGAATACCCTTGGGAATAGCCTCGTAGTGCTGCCCTGGCAAGGGGCTGAAGACCAAACGAAAGGAGGGTGGGAAAGCCCAAGCCTGAGTCTCCAGGTGGCTGTCAGTTCATCCAGATAAGGACAGCAGAGCTGGGAGCATCCTGTGCAGGAGCCTCAAAAGCAGACACCACGCTGCTCCCATACACCTTCTCTCCCAAGGCAGCTTAGCCTCTGGCTCTCAGGACTCCTGCTGTGCACATTAGGGGAGACACCCAGAACAGCTGAGTGAGGTCTCAGGATACACAAGGGCCAGACCCTGGGGAACCTCAGTGGAAATCCTGCGAAAATGGCTGATGACATTGGGCAAGCGCCTTGACTTGATTTCCCCACCTGGGAGGCAGAGATTTCCTTGTGTTAAAGATACATTAGCTCACAAATGCCAAAATGCTAGAGAATGTGGTGTGGTCCAAAGATTGCACTTATAGAGGCCACACAAAGAGGTCCATCCATATCCTTGTTCTACCTGGAGGCCTCAAGCATGTCCGTGCCAACCGCAACACTCTCTAGCCCACGGGCTCTGGCCTCACTGGAGAGGGCCAGTCCTGGTGGTGGGAAGGTGGGTGTCCTGGCAGCTGGGGATTTCAGTGAGTTGAAATGGCTGAGGCTTGGCTTGCTTCTCAGTGACACCAGTGGTGCTGGTATACTCAAAGTCAACAGAAAGATATTAAGGATGTAGCTCGTCTCTGAGAGATAAATGAGAATAAACCTTGTTCAGGGCTAAGCCGGCTGGACTGAATAAATACCATTAGCACTTGGATTACTGGGATGTTCACAATCAGCAGGCGAGTCAGCTGTCTGTGTGCAGAGGGATGGCAGCAGCTGCTACTCTGTAAATCTTGAGGGGATGGGTTGCAGAAATGGAAATGATTGCATTTGCAGGAGCCTAACAGTTTGGGGTCAGGGCTAAGTGGGCTAACTGCCAACGGCTGGAGGTCACGTTCTAGCAAACTAGAGCTGAGCAAGTATGTGGGCAGGAGTGAGGGTGGAGGAGCTGACCTCAGGAGAGCAGCCAGCTGGACCAGGGGCCCACATGTCGCTGCCTAGTATAGACCCAGGGGCTGCCCCTCTCCGGGCCTGGCACTCAGGACTGGCTGCATAATTTTCAGGCCCCCACGCAATATGAAAAGCAAGGTCCCTTGTTTAAAGATTATTGAGAATTTCAAGATAGCAAGTGTAGAACGCTGTTATGGTTTATATCTAGATGTCCCCTCAAAGACTCATGCACTCGGAGGTCGGGCTTTGGGGAGGTGATTGGATTGGGGGGGGGGGTGATACTCATCAGTGGGTAAGTCCACTGTGAGTTTGTAGCTAAGTGTGATGTTGGGAGGTGGAGCCTGGTCAGAGGAGGTGGGTCAATGGGGACATGGCCTGGAAGGGTCTAACTCCCTTCCTCTTCCCTTGGTCTCTCTCTCTCTCTCTGCTTCCTGCTCAGCTATGTCCCTCTGCCATGCCTCTAGGTCTTGAAGCTGGCCAACTATGGACTAAAACCTCTACAAACTGTGAGCCAGAATAAGTTTCTTCTCCTTCAATTTGTGAGTGTCAGGTATTTGTCCCAGCAATGACATAGTGCCTAAGATAAGCATTAAAGTTAAGACCCTTTTGAGTGCAGGATCCTGCGTTGCTGCCCATGTCACAGGGTCACCAGGGTAGATGTACAGCATTTGGTGCACACAGAAACCCCATTCAGGGGCTAACTGGAACAGGGACAAAAAGAGTGTGTGATAAGGAGGAAAACTGGAAAGGCAGACCTCAGGGACAGGAAACAAGGCTGAGGCTGACAGGTTAGGTGAATTATGAAGCAGAGCAGCCTGAGGGATGTCTCATGAGGCGTCCCTGTACTTTGAGGGGGACAAATTCTCCTTCTCTTCATTCTCTTAACAGAGGAGAAAACCACCACAGTTCTGAAATGCCCAGAGAAGATGCCATGCATCGGGCAGGGGCTCATCCCTGGGTGCCAGGTGAATTCTGCATGACCCTGCCTGGTGAAATCTGCATACTCTCTTCTTGCCAGAAAGATTCTTTCTCTGGTGGCCCTGCCTTGTCTATATCCAACATGTGGCCTTGATCATCTATGAAACACAGATCTGCAGCATGTACAATCCTGAAACAGGAGTTCAAGAAGGATCCATATTGGCCTGGCATCTAGGAATGAACAGGTGAAGTAATCAGTCAAGATATAAACAATTATCAACTTGAATAAAAATGGAATAAATCCAACCAAAAATAAAAAATGCATCTAACTCTTCTACATGAAAGTGAAGTCCCAAATAAAACAAAACATCTGGCTTATAATACGAGCCTCATATTACCTAAGTGCGGTAGGAAGCACATTGTTGCGCTGTGAAGTTTCATAGGGACCTGAGGAAAGGCAGGGCTTCCACTTGGCCCCTGCAGGGATAGGCCCCAATCAGCAGTCATTCATTATGTAAATGTGGGGTGCCCCCAATTCATACCAGTGACAGTGCTCATGAGACCCTCTAGGACTCTCTCTAGCAGCACTGCCCCACCAACCAAAAGAGGGAGGTTTGGCAAATAATCTTCCCAATGGACACCTGGGGCATTTATTTTTCTTAAATCATTTCAGACTGGAAACTTTAAAAAATTACAGAAAATTACACCAAAAAAAACACAAAAACCCCCCAAACAGCAGAACATTTACAAGAATAGTTCATGGTGGAAGGGGACACCTTCCATCAAGATTCATCAATTGTTAATACTTATCCTATTTTCTTTTTCATTTTTTTCTCTTTACATACACTTTTTCCCCCAGGGCTTGGGGTTGAACCCTGCGGTCCATATACACTAGGTAAATGCTCTACCAATGAGCTGCACCCTTCTTTCTCGAAATATTCATGTAGTTCTTTTAGGAAACATGAGAATAGGTTACAGATCTGATGCTCCTTTACCCCTTGTAAAAACACAAACACTGTACAATTACTGGATCAGGAAACTAATGTCACAATGATTTTTAGGCATTTAGATTCTGCCAAATGTCTCAATAATATCTTTCTTAGAAAAAGAATTTTGGTGCCAAGACCTGTCCAGGCCCACATGCTGCAGGTAGTAGCATGTCTTTTTAGTCTCCTTTAATCTGGAACTCTTCCTTCCTTTTTCTCTCTTTGTCTTATATGACATCAACATCTTTGAAGAGTGCAGGCCATTTGCAGAATGTCCCTCAGTTTGGATCTGTCTGATGTGTTTGCATGATCGGATTGAGGTTATGCGTTTTGGCAGGAATACTACGAAAACAATGTTGTGTCTTTCTCGGTACATCACACCAGGAAGCACATAATGTCAGTCAATCTCACAACTGGTCATGTTCACTTTGATTACTCAGTTATGTAGGGACCTGCCAGATTTCTCCACTACAAAGATATTATTTATCCCTTTGAAATGAATAAATATTTTGTAGGGGGGCAATTATATTATTTCTGCAATAGGAAGACAGCCTGTTCTTCATCAAACTTTCACCCACTAGTTTTGGCATTCACTGACAATTCTTGCTTAATTATTACTATGCTGTTTGTCAAATGATGATATTCAAACTCTACCATCACTTCTATCATTATTTGTTGGCACACAGCTTGAAACAACAGATCTTCCTTCTTCCCCATTCACTGATTTATCTGTAACAGTATAGATTCATGGATTCTTATTTAACCTAGGGCAGTGGTGGCAAACCTATGGCACACATACTGCAGACAGCTGTTTGTATCATGGAAAGCTCTACAAGGTTCGCCATCACAGATCTAGGGGATATAATACACCTTTCCCATTTTTTTGATGCTCAAATTATCCTTAACTTAATCACCAGAGTCTTTTCACATTGGTTTCTGTGGTTTTCTGACATGTTTCCCTCATTCTTTGAGAGTATTGTACTTCCTCACTTTCTGGCACAAAATATGGTACCACACTTGTCCTGTGCCAGCCATGGAATCAGCTGAAGTCAGCTTTCTTCCAAGCTATTTCTCTTTTATTTTCTTTTTTGTAGTACTGGAGATTAAACCCAGTGTTCTACCACTGAGCTACACCTCCCAGACCTTTTATTCTGAGACAGTCTCACTGAGTTACACAGTCTGCCCTTGAACTTGTGGTCTTCCTGCCTAAGTCTCCCAAGTAGCTGGGATGACAGGCATGTACCACTGCTCCTGGCTTAAGCAGCACTTCTTTTGGGGCATTTTTTGAAAGACCCGCCCTACATGTACTTAATCACAATCTTAGAAGATACAGCTCCAAAACCTGCTTTTTCATAAGTGCCCCACACACCCCACACAACCATGTTCTGAGAGCATTTGGAATAACTAGACCCAAAGCTTAAACTCTGATCTAGTATAGCATCTCTGGTAACTGCTGCCCAGTACGTGAAGACTCAGAGAGGTAGAGAGATCACCATCAAACAAGACAGCCTTGTGCTAGTTTTACACTCTTCCAAATGTTAGAAAATCATCTGATATTGATCTGAAACCTGTTTTCATGGAGCTTAAACCAACTGCTTTCCAGTCTGCCCTATCAAAGTAGAGGGTTGTTGCCACAGGCCAGTGCTTCTGAAGATGAGGAATGCCAAAGCAAGCTTCTTTCTCCCAAGCTGGAATCATGGGATCCTGTATTCATTCTCGGTGTGCAGCCCCTACCTTCTAGACAATGCTCTGTGGGATGATGCTTGACATCCTAACAAATTCCTGCAGACATGGTGCCCAGAACCTACCAGCAGGGCCCAGTCTACAATCTCTCCAGAGTCCAGTGGGCCCAGCAGCTTCTCTCCCGGGGCAATACCCCTTGTAATGTCTGAGACCACCTCCGGGAGTTTGGCAGTCACATCACAGAATCAACCTGGAGCCTGTTCATGTGGTCCTCTGATGACCCTGGGGCTACCCGCCATGACTCCAAACCTAAATGTAAGGCTTCATATTTATACTTACTAAAGAATAAATATTAGGTGTCAGCAAACAAAAATCGGGTTATAAAAACTGTGGGTGGTATGACACCACGAACTTCTGTGTGGTAGTATTTTCTTTAAAAACAATGAATATGGATTAATAAATTACTTTTATAATTTTAATACATCACTGCTGTGAGGGCCCTGTTGACATGGAGCCAGTTATAAACAAGCATTCAGGAGGCCTGACTGTTCCCCTTGCTACAACCCTCCATGTCTTTACCATTCTTTCTCTGCCCATTCTATTAGATTCTCATGAGATTCTGTCTAATGCTTTCCTGAAATGCAAACTTCTCTGTGCCTCTATCATTGGCCTAAACTCCCAGCCTGGCAAATCTTCCTGAAAAAGGAAATCAGAAAAGGGAGGAAGCATGAGGGAGTCTCCTGGGGGTGTGGATAATGTTTCTTGACCTGGGTGGTAGTTAAGTGGGTGTGTTCATGTTTAGTAATTTATTAGGCAATATGCATTAAGTCTGACATGCTTTTCTGTATAAGGAAGAAAAGGAGGTAGGGAAGGAAGAAGAAAGGATGGATTTAAGCATTAAACCAGTCTGCAAGACCTGTTTTTACAGAGCCCACATTAGCTCTAAATAATCACTTTTTCCCTTTAGAAATATTCATAAATCACAGCTAAAAAAGCTTGCTCTGTTATTTCAAAAACCAGAACAGCTATCCTGTCTCCTCGCCCTCTTTCAATCCCCATAATGCCATAAAGATTCACACACACACACACACACACACACACACACACACACACACAGAGGTCTTGAGGTGATGCTCATAAGTTTTCATTTGGCATCTGACTTTCTGACCCTAATTTGGAGAAGCCAGTGGCTTGTTCACTCCTTTCTCACACTCTTGGTCTCAAATTCTTCTTAAATATGTTTGTTTTACTCTTTCCATCAGATGTCCATTCTCCTTGAAAGAGAAGGCACAGGCAAAGCAGAACAAGAAAAGAGAGAGGTGCCCTCTCTGTCACCTACTACACTGCATCATCTAACAGAAGCAGGAGGCGCCAGGAGCAGGGCTCAGTGCGCCAGGAGCAGGGCTCAGTGGCAGAGCATTTGCTTCATGTGCCCAAGGCCCTGGGTTCATTTCCCAACACCGCAGAAGCAGGTGGCCTAATGCCTTTCACACCATTTTTCTCAGAATTTTAGCTGTTCAGGTCTTCCTGCTGTTCTTAGCATCTCCCGGGCTTCGCCTACCGGATATGTCTGATAGCGATCTTAGAGTTCAAACCCTTCTTCACCAATAGCTCTTGGTTACAGGCCCCTTTTCTCTCAGCTCTCACTGGCCCACAGGGAGCCTGCAAGTCCCTTTAGGCGTTCGTTGCCTTTTGGGCTCCTGCAGGAATCACTCATCACTTAATCACTCTATTAAGCACATTTCATTTTTCAGACCATGAGTCATCTTTCCTTTCAAAGCTCTTGTTCAGACATTATATATACTTTTCCAGGACCTTCTAAAATCTGCCTTCCCCAAAACTCAGAGCTAGAGACTTTTGCATTCCCTTTGGCTTCTCCCAAAATGGTCACTTTCTGCTAAGGTTCCCCAAACAAATCCTTCTTGTTGCTCAGAATATGATTTCAGGGAGGCTCTTTTCTTGTTTCTTCCTTAATCTTCTTGGAGAAAAAACTATTAGAAAAATGAAAAGTGAGCTAAAAATTCAAACAAATAAAAAATTTATTAGGACTTTGCTTTTGTTTTGTTTTCTGCCACTGGAGATTAAACTCAGGGTCTTATGTGTAGTAGGCAAATGTTCAGCCACTGAGCTACATCCTCATCCTTATTTGTTTGAGACAGGAGCTGGCTGAGTTGCCCAGACTGGCTTGGAACTTGCAGTCCTCCTGTTGCAGTCTCCCAAGCAGCTGAGATTACAGGTGTGCCACCATGCCAAGCGGAAACCTTGTTTTTAGCAGAAGCAGAGTCCCAGTGCTCATAGTGTTACACCATTTTGCTTTTTCAGCAATTTTACAATCTCGATCCAGAAAGCCTCTTCCATAGGGAGGGTGGAAGCTGACAATGATCCCAGCTGAGGATTGGTTGGATTTAAAATGAGCTAAAAACTATTAATCTGGAAATTTTTTCTTGTTTTCACCAAAAAGTCCAAACTCAGAAAGCAAATTAGTGAACTGGTGCTACTCTGGAGTCACACACATATAGGTTGAGGTCCTAATCCAGGGGTTTCAAGCTGTGCAACTGAGGTGTTACTAAATCTCTCTGTATCTCATTTTACAGGTATTTTATTTTACTTTATTTTAGTACTGGGAATTGAATCCAGGGTTTCCACACCGAGCTATACCCCCAGCCCTTTTTAAAATTTTGAGACAGGACCTAAATCACTAAGTTGCTTGGGCTGGGCTTGAACTTGCTATCACTCTGACTTAGCCTCCTCAAAGGCTGAAATTAGAGGCATGTACCACCACGCCTGGCTCAGTTTATGAATTTATGAAATGAGGATTAGTAACAACATTTATTTCATGGGATTGTTGTAGGGGATGAAAAATGATGATAAAATTACATAAAGTTACTGACCATGGGGGTAATAGTTGTCCTATCATAATAAATTGTAGTACTTAGCAAAACTATTATTTTTACTTTTAGGCTAAGAGACAGAATGCTTGGGTTTTCAGGCTTCTCAGACAGGGAGGGGCTACCTGTGTTAGGAGCAAAAGACCATACCAGCTCCCATGGTGTGGCCTTAGATTTTCATTCTCTGCTGCTCTGGCTGGATAGACAAAGGCAGCACAGAAGGAATTCATGGGAGAGAAATATAATTAACAAGCCAACAGGAGAGACTGGGAGGAAGGATCAAAGAAGCTAATTAGAAAGGGCTAAAGGGAGACCACAGGGTAGGGAACATAGAAGCGAGAGGACTAAAGAGAATTATCTGTGGCCTATAATTATTCGAAGAATGTCTCTGCATAATTGTCTCAAGCAGTCTGAGGGAGGCAAGGTAGGAGTAACAAGGTTAAACAGAGGAAAATTTAGGCTAAATCACATACTGAGATACACCAAGCTTCTGAGAGAGCATGGAGGGGGTGATTTTAGGTCATCTACACCAGTGGGTGGTGTAGATGACCTAAAAATACTGGTGGTGGGGCGAGAGCAGAGCAAGCCTCCAGATCCTGCAGGGCAAGAAGGGCTCCAGGGAAACCACCTGGCCAGTTGCAGCTCCAAGCTCCAGGCCACACACCCCATTGCAGGCCCTCTGTGGCTCAGCACAGATTCCCTGCTCACCCGGACTCTGCTCTCAGCAGTTCTGAGATGTGTGCTGGGAAACCAAATACCCTCTCCCACTTCCTCATGCCCTCCCCCTGTGTGTGCTCTAATAAACTTGATAAATGTGATATATCTCACTGTGTGAAAAATCATCTCCTCAATCAGAGCCAATGGAATCAAGCAGGGCCTATTTTGCTTTTGCTACACAACTGTAGAAATGTTTATGAATGAGCCATCTCTTAATAGCAAAAGAAAAAGCAATGATCATGGGATGGTCTATTGCTGAAAATGACAACACTGAAATGCTTTGTTTACAGGATTTGGAATTCGTATAGACTACAAATTTTTTTTCTGTGTAACATACATAACAAATCCCCAAAATATCCTTTGTTTGCTGAGGTTTTTGCTCAGATATTTAATGTTTCTGACAGTTTAAATATGGTGAACAATATGGTGAACCATCCAAATAGTTTGCATCATTGGTATTTGGAAAAATCTTTATGAACAATTAGTTCTAGTTCTAAGAAGTAAGTGCAGCACCCAGGCTCCTGGTTTTCCATGGGACTGATCAATGCAGCCTCATCAGCCAGCTCCATGGCTCCCACTGGGTCTCCTGGTGCTAGACACTTCTCTCATGTTGTAACAAAGGAGGAAAGTGCAGAATGGATCCATATACTCCCCAGCCTGGCTCATAATTCACCAGGTCTCACTCCAGTTTAAGGAGGATACGGAGCTGGGAGTGTACACCTATAATCCCAGCACTTTAGGACTTTGAGGGAGGAGGATTTCAAATTCAAGCTTAGTCTAGGCAACTTAGTGAGACATTACCAAAATAAAAAATAAAAATAGCTGGGTTTGTACCTCACTGCAAAGGCTCTGGGGTTCAATCTTCAGTTACTACCTCTCACCCAGAAAAAGAAGGATATAGAGCCCTGTTCCCCTCTCTCCCTCATTGGGTATGGAACCCAGACCCTCAAGCATACTAAGCAAGTGCTCTACCATTCAACTGCATCTGAGCCATAGAGCTTTCTCCAAAGTAGGAACAAAACCACTAGGAGGCCTGACCTTTGCTTCAGGCTCTTTGGCTAGATGCTACAATAGGGGCCAGAAGGAAATAAAAGACTTTCCATTTTTTAAAACTGGGGAAAAGTTCCAGTTACTTACAGCTTCTGGAGACAGAATGATGGATAGTTTCATTTATGAACATGTTATTCGTCTGAGTCTCTTTGTCCAGTCAGCTGGTGGACAAAGAATGATCTGGATCAGCATGCACAGGGTCCTCAGCTAAGCATTTCGGGGCCAGAGCAAAGAATGATCATAGTTCCTGCCTCCATTAGACAAAATGAACAGTCAATAGAGACATGCAGAGAGAGAGGAGTCACTGTGCAAGAGGGTCACCTGGACAATGGAAGGCTTGGTCAGGGAAGCTTTGTGGAAGAATGACCTCGGCAAGATCCAAAGATATTAAGACAGGAAGTAAAAGACTAAAATTTTGTATGTATTACACAACTTAAGTTAGATAAAAATTCGCTTTTTTTTTTCCAAAGAAAATGTTAAGAATTACCTTCCACAGATTCTTTTAACTCTGTTTCTGATAAATAATTAAAAGGCCATCTGCTGGAATCATTCTAATGTCAAAGAAAAAGTTACACTCATAAAATAGTTAATGTCAAAATGTAAATGGTTTGTTTAAGATTCAGCAATTGTTGCTGAATCAAACACAAAATCTCTATGGCTTGAATAGCAAGGGAAACAAAAGGCTTGACGATTTAGTGCTCGTTACAGACAGACTGGCTAGATTTTAGATTGCAACTTAAAGGAAAAAAAACATTAAACTAGTTCAAGTGTGAACTGACTTATGCACAGCAGTTTTCAGCTGCCTACAAATGGGGGAAGGACACAGCCAGAATGTGACTTGTACACGGCATGGCCAAAGTGGGCCTGGGGAGGATTCCTAGCATGGATCCATCTCCAGGATACCAAGGGCAGGGCCTGAGGCCAAGCGGAACTCAGGCAAGAAGCCCTGGGAAATGAACCATGTCACCAGGGGTTTGAGGCAGCACTGTGAACATGTAGAAAATCATTTATTTAGTTAGCTTATTGGTAAGGCAGCTAGCTAACAGAAAGGCCTGAGATAGAACTAGGTGAACAGCCATATTGATAAAAATTAAAGTAAGACTAGACAGTGAACTAGGACTTTGGACAAAGAATGAACTTCCTCAGGCAATACGGGATGCAGCCCAGACCCTACTAAAGGGAGTTGCAGCCATCCTTACTAAACTCTTGAGTTTTGAGAAACTTTAACACATTGAACTTTCTCAGGCAACATAGAATACAGCCCACCCCCTACTAAAGGGGGTGTAGCAGCTCCCTACTAAGCTCCTGAGTTCTGAGGATTTTTTTTT